>JAPXFY010002273.1:0-28434 GCA_030674185.1 Monoplex corrugatus
TAGCAGACTGTTTTGACCACAGGGCTAACACCATACAGGCAAAGTTCCTCAGGGGATTTGCCTTGCCAGAGGAAGGTAGAGGTCTTCTCTTGTAGCAAGCTGTCTGCAGCAAACTTGGTCTCTTGCTGTGATGTTATGTGGATGTCCAATCTCTTCAGCTCAGAGTCTTTGCTGTACTTGTGTTGATTCGTCGACTTTACTGCTTTGAAGCAGCATTGGAATAACCTATCTTGCTCACAAACTTGAGCGATCAGTATGGAGATCCTGGCAGCATGGTGTTTGCCCTGAAGTCAAGTACAGTCTGCTACTCACCATTTCAAAAATCTATACAGAACTATCATACCCAACAGTCTAGGGAGAAACTCATGGATCAACTTAGTTGCAACCCTAAAAATGTAATAATATACAGGGACGGCTCAATCACCAGTAACAAATACGGATGGGGCTTCACTGTCAAACAGAATAGAAACACCATAAATGAAGAAAACTCTACATATGACTTCCAGTCTAACAACAGAAATTGAGGCAGTCATGCACCACAGTGGTTAATTTCAATGGACAGTCACACATGCACCACCGTGGTTAACTTCAATGGACAGTCACACATGCACCACAATGGTTAACTTCATTGGACAGTCACACATGCACCACAGTGGTTACTTCACTGGACAGTCACACATGCACCACAGTGGTTAACTTCAATGGACAGTCACACATGCACCACAATGGTTAACTTCAATGGACAGTCACACATGCACCACAGTGGTTAACTTCACTAGACAGTCACACATGCACCACAGTAGTTACTTCACTGGACAGTCACACATGCACCACAGTGGTTACTTCACTGGACAGTCACACATGCACCACAGTGGTTAACTTTATTGGACAGTCACACATGCACCACAGTGGTAAACTTTATTGGACAGTCACACATGCACCACAGTGGTTACTTCACTGGACAGTCACACACGATCCACAGTGGTTAACTTTACTGGACAGTCACACATGCACCACAGTGGTTAACTTTATTGGACAGTCACACATGCACCACAGTGGTTAACTTTATTGGACAGTCACACATGCACCACAATGGTTAACTTTACTGGACAGTCACACATGCACCACAGTGGTTACTTCACTGGACAGCCACACATGCACCACAGTGGTTAACTTTATTGGACAGTCACACATGCACCACAGTGGTTACTTCACTGGACAGCCACACATGCACCGCAGTGGTTAACTTTATTGGACAGTCACACATGCACCACAGTGGTTAACTTCACTGGACAGTCACACATGCAACACAGTGGTTAAATTTACTGGACAGTCACACATGCACCACAGTGGTTAACTTCACTGGACAATCACACATGCACCACAGTGGTTAATTTCACTGGACAGTCACACATGCACCATAGTGGTTAACTTCACTGGACAGTCACATCCACCGCAGTGGTTAACTTCACTGGACAGCCCACACATGCACCACAGTGGTTAACTTCACTGGACAGTCACACATACACCACAGTGGTTAACTTCACTGGACAGTCACACAGGCACCGCAGTGGTTAACTTTATTGGACAGTCACACATGCACCACAGTGGTTAACTTTATTGGACAGTCACACATGCACCACAATGGTTAACTTCACTGGACAGTCAGACATACACCACAGTGGTTAACTTCACTGGACAGTCACACAGGCACCGCAGTGGTTAACTTTATTGGACAGTCACACATGCACCACAGTGGTTAACTTTATTGGACAGTCACACATGCACCACAATGGTTAACTTTATTGGACAGTCACAGATGCACCACAGTGGTTAACTTTATTGGACAGTCACACATGCACCACAGTGGTTAACTTCACTGGACAGTCACATATGCACCACAGTGGTTAACTTTATTGGTCAGTCACACATGCACCAGAGTGGTTAACTTCACTGGACAGTCACACATGCACCACAGTGGTTAACTTTATTGGACAGTCACACATGCACCACAGTGGTTAACTTTATTGGACAGTCACACATGCACCACATTGGTTAACTTCACTGGACAGTCACACATGCACCACAGTGGTTAACTTCACTGGACAGTCACACATGCACCACAGTGGTTAACTTTATTGGACAGTCACACATGCACCACAATGGTTAACTTTATTGGATGATGAGATGAAAGAAAGTCAAGACTTCATCCTGACTAACTCGAATCTACTTCACAAAGTTCAAAATGGAGTAGGGATCCCAACCTGGCACAAAGCAATGAAGAATATCGACCTACAAAATCTCACGTGGATCTACTGCCCCAGACACGCTGGTGTTGATGGAAATGAACGTGCCATTAAACTTACATGCAATGCCAGTACAACAAAACATTCTCCATCTTGGAAAGCCATAGGTCCTTAGATGTTAAAAATCGTACCTTCACGAACACAATGTGTGTCATCATATGTGTCTACTTTCTGCTTTGTTTTATCAACTGTTGTCTATATGTCTGTAAATTTGTCATCATATGTCTAGCTTCTGCTTTGTTTTATCATCTGTTGTCTATATGTCTGTAAATTTGTCATCATATGTCTAGCTTCTGCTTTGTTTTATCATCTGTTGTCTATATGTCTGTAAATTTGTCATCATATGTCTAGCTTCTGCTTTGTTTTATCATCTGTTGTCTATATGTCTGTAAATGTGTCATCATATGTGTCTACCTTCTGCTTTGTTTTATCATCTGTTGTCTATATGTCTGTAAATTTGTCATCATATGTGTCTACCTTCTGCTTTGTTTTATCATCTGTTGTCTATATGTCTGTAAATGTGTCATCATATGTGTCTACATTCTGCTTTGTTTTATCATCTTTTGCATCCATTGTTTGTTGTATATGTGAGCTCTTGTATATGCGTGTGTTTTCTCTTCGCTGCTGCTGCTGCTGCTGGTGTTGTTGTTGTTGTTGTTGTTATTACTGTTGTTCTTGTTGTTGTTGTTGATGATGATGATGATGATGATGATGATGATGATGATGATGATGATGATGATGATGATGATGATGATGATGATGATGTGGTTTTTGTCTGTCATCATACTATGTGGATATGAGTGTGTATTTTCGTTCGTTATTTCTTTTAACGTCTATTCACATACGTGCTTTTAGACGAAAAAAAAAAGAATCTAAGAAATCATGAAGGCACTGTATCAATTGAGGTAACATCAAACAATTTAATGAACAAGAGAAAAACAATCAGAACATTAGAACGATCAGGTTTCATCGGTTTGCTCAGGGTTGTGTGTATGTATGTATGTATGTACGTATGCGTGCGTGCGTGCGTGAGTCCGTGTGTGTGTGTGTGTGTGTGTATGTGTGCTACTGTGTGTATATATGTACATTTATTTACCATTATGTGTTATTTTTTTTCATTTCTTACTGATATGTGTGTGCATCAACTTAACTGAAGTTTCTGGCAGGAAATTTCATGAGTTATCATTCAATGATTACATGTTCTTGTGTTGACTGAGTGTTATTTACCACTCACAGATCACATGTTCTTTGTCTTGACTGAGTGTTCTTTACCACTCAGTGATTACATGTTGTGATGACTGAGTGCTCTGTACCACTCAATAATCACATGTTCCTTTTGATGACCATGTCAGCTGAGGCCAGAGTGCGAAGATGGACAGGCTGAAACAGATCCCTGTGCACACAACAGTCTACTTGTCAGGGTTGGCTGGTCACACGCTACACGTGCTACAAGTTCGTCAGCAGTGACACTCTGCACAGCTTTGACAGTGTGGAACAAAATGATTTCAAGAAAGCACAAGACTACTGTAAGTTCCTGGGTGGCAAGCTGGCAGCACCAAAACGTGACTATGATTTAGAACAACTGACTGATCTCCTTTCCGCATCAAACCTCATTGATGTATCAAGTACAATTCTTGGTTTGTATTGGGGTGACATGTCTTTACCTAACATGTACAGAACAAGTGTCATAGCTGACAACAAGACTGTTCTGTATAACACACTTTGGTCATCTGACTTATTTAAACATTTCGATAAGAAATCATGCCTCTATTTATTCAAAGTGAGAAATATATTTCATTACCAGATAAAAGGAGTAGGCAGCTGTATGTCTTACCATTTAAACCATTGGGACACCTTCATGCAGACTGAAATCAGTGCAGTCTGTGAATTCACCAAAAACCAAATCAGGAAAGAGCAAACCAAGTCAGTATTGTTACCATTGGCAAAATCATCGTTCTCACCATCTGAAGAATATCTGACCCAGTGTCAGAATGGTCACATAACACATATCTTTCTGGCCTGTGGTCCACACAGTGTGTGTAACCAAAGTGACGTAACCCCCTGTACTTTGTCAAATGTGTGGTACAAAGACAACAGTCCTGATTCAGTTGATGGACGTTATGTTTCTGTTGTTTGTTTACCTGTGATGATGACCACACAGAACTGTTTTACTCTTTGTTGTGTGACTTCAGACATGACTGTCAGGATCAGAGTGATGAGTCATTCTGTAAACATCCTCTTTGTGACGATTTTACCTGCACCAGTGGTCAGTGTGTGTCTTACAGCCAGAGGTGTGACAGACGGTCTGACTGTTTGGATAATTCAGATGAAACAAACTGCGTTAATTACGATAGATTTCTTACATATCACTCTGATATTCCTGCACCAGCCTTGATTGAATTTGATGGCATCAGTGATTTTATTGTGACAAAACTTAAACCTGATGAATCTTGTCCTGATACCCACTATCGTTGTCCTGGTGATGTCAACAACTGTCTGCCTGTCTACACACGATGCAATGGAGTGTACGACTGTGTTGACCATGAAGATGAAGAAAGCTGTGAGGAAATGATGTGTCCAGGATTCTTTCGATGTCAATCTTCCACTGTCTGTCTGCATAGTGGTAACTTATGTGATGGTTGGCCCCACTGTCCACTACATGATGATGAAGTGTTTTGTGGCATGATCTGTCCTGAAGTCTGTCTGTGTCATGGTCATGCTTTCTTGTGTCCTCAGTCTTTTTCTGCTCATCTCTTTCCTGACCTCCGTTACTTGGATGCCACAGGTTCAGGACTGTCACCCTCTGATTTAAATAACAACACATACCTTGTTCATCTGATTCTTGCCCTGTGTTCTTTGACCCTCCTGTCAGACATGAAGTTGTCCAACTTGCAGTATCTGGATCTGTCTCATAACAGCTTGGAAACTGTTGACATTTCTGTGTTTGCTCACTTAGGAAATCTACGAACATTGTCCCTGGCTAATAATCCTCTGAACTTGCTCTATAACGACCCAACATCTGTCACACAACAGAGCGCACTCAGGACACTAGATCTGTCACACACCACATTGACAGTGTTTGACAGCCAAGTGTTGTCCACTTTCTTGTTTATAAGGACTCTTGATCTGTCTTTTACCACTATTCACACAATTGACTCTGACGGATTTCAGTTTATACCACAGTTAACCACTCTGCTGATGGAAGGTAGTCCTGTGAAAAGGTTTCCATCTGATATTTTCAGAGATCTTTATCGTCTGCGTGTCATATCAGCACAGAACTTCAAACTGTGCTGCAATGATATACTGCCAAACCATTTTGAAGAAAGATTCTGTAACGCTCCTAAAGATGAAATATCGTCATGTGAGGACTTGTTACAGACTGGGACATACCGTGGGTTTCTCTGGTTGATCAGTTGCATGTCTGTGACAGGTAATCTGTTCTGTTGCATCATTCGTTTGTGTATTCTGAAGAAATCACTGAGTGGTTTTAATGTGTTTGTCACTAATCTTAGTATGGCTGACTTTCTGATGGGTGTCTATATTGCTTTCATTGGAGTGGCTGATCAAGTGTATCGTGGTAGATATCTCTACTATGATAACATATGGAAAAGTAGTGAGGCCTGTAAAATAGCAGGATTTTTGGCTCTTTTGTCCAGTGAAGTATCAGCTCAAATCATATGGCTCATCACGCTGGATCGTTTCATTGTGCTTCACTTTCCATTCAGCAACATTCGATTCAAGAGATCTTCCTCAGCTGTATCGTGTCTTCTTTCCTGGATTGTTGGCTTGTTCCTTGCTTCAATTCCATTATTTCCCATGACATCCCACTGGCAATTTTACAGCCAGACTGGCATGTGCATTCCTCTGCCAGTTACTAGACAAGACTTTAAGGGACGCATGTATTCCTTCATTGTGATGATCGTCTTTAATTTTCTCCTGTTTCTACTGATTTCTGCTGGCCAAGCTTGTATCTACTGGTCAGTGCAGAAGAACGCCTTGGCATCCAGCACAACCAAAGCCTCACAGGACATGACCATAGCTCGAAGGTTGATCACTGTGGCTGTCACAGATTTCATGTGTTGGTTTCCCATTGGACTGTGTGGAATTTTAGCACTGGCTGGTGTTCCAATCCCTGGTGAGGTGAACGTGGCCTTGGCTGTGTTTGTACTGCCATTGAACTCTGCTCTGAATCCATTTGTATATACGTTCAACACGTTGGCTGAAAAGCGAAGAAAACTAAACGAGGCAAAACTTTTGAAATGGTTGGAATCCAATGCGGGCCTACAGGATAAATCTTTACAGTCTGCAATCTGACACAAAACTTCTTCAGCGGAAATCTGTTATCATGAGCATGTACGTTGTTGTAAACTTAAAATTATGAAATATGTTTTTTCTACTTGAAAATCAATAGTACGTTCATGAAGGATGTTCACTGTCAGCATTTCAGAATCTGTGGTATCAACATGGAAACAGAAAGGGGATGGTAATGTCAGTTTGTTAGAAATATGAAACACAAATCATTTCACTGTATGGCCAAAAGACATGACAAGGAAGTCAACTGAGTTTATATACTCTGCATAAAGAGATGTTCCGATACTATATTTATAAACCCAGGACACAGAAACCCGCAATGAATCAATTGTTTCCAAATTATGTGTTTTCTAACGCTTAATGAGACAAAAAACTTTATAGTGATTTAGTTATCTGAAAAAAAACCCCAGCAAAATTAGTTTGAACAATGTAGCTTGTGTGAAATACATGTCAGGAATAAACCGTTTCTAAAATGTCTGACTAACTGGACAGCATCAACAAAAATGGATTTGTCTACATCAGAACGACATACTGGACAGAACGTGAGTACAGGTGTTGCTGTACATCAGAACGACATACTGGACAGAACGTGAGAACAGGTGTTGCTGTACATCAGAACGACATACTGGACAGAACGTGAGAACAGGTGTTGCTGTACATCAGAACGACATACTGGCAGAACGTGAGTACAGGTGTTGCTGTACATCAAACGACATACTGGACAGAACGTGAGAACAGGTGTTGCTGTACATCAGAACGACTTACTGGACAGAACGTGAGTACAGGTGTTTGTGTACATCAGAACGACATACTGGACAGAACGTGAGTACAGGTGTTTGTCTACATCAGAACGGCATACTGGACAGAACGTGAGTACAGGTGTTGCTGTACATCAGAACGACATACTGGACAGAACGTGAGTACAGGTGTTTGTGTACATCAGAACGACATACTGGACAGAACGTGAGTACAGGTGTTTGTGTACATCAGAACGACATACTGGACAGAACGTGAGTACAGGTGTTTGTCTACATCAGAACGACATACTGGACAGAACGTGAGTACAGGTGTTTGTCTACATCAGAACGACATACTGGACAGAACGTGAGTACAGGTGTTTGTGTACATCAGAACGACATACTGGACAGAACGTGAGTACAGGTTGTGTACATCAGAACGACATACTGGACAGAACGTGAGTACAGGTGTTGCTGTACTCATAACATGTGATGACAGTGGGCTGATGCCCAGTTCTTGGTTTACAATTTTACTATTGATGTCTACTGACAGATATTCTCCCTGATCACACAGTGTTTTAATTAAATAACGACATCAGTGAAACATCATTTCTCATCCCTAGTTGACACCAGGAATACTGTAAAGGTAACTATACAATACAGCCCTTTCACACAGTCCCAATCCAACATATTCCTCCACAGCCTCAACACTATCATCTCCATTCTTATCATCAAAGATCAAGAAAAATATTTTACACCTATCTGGGTGGTGACTTCAGAATTGATGGGTTTATGAAATTTTGTGGACAATGAGTTGCGTGGAGGTAGTGAGACAGGAACAGTCAAGAAAATGTTAGAAAACAAAGGTACTAAATCTATCCACAGTACCCCACACCTTCTACAACTAAGGACACAGCTGTTAGAGAACAAAGATACTTAACCTATCCACAGTACCCCACACCTTCTACAACTAAGGACACCGCTGTTAGAGAACAAAGGTACTTATGCCTGCACATAAACCCATGAGCTGGCCAGGTCCTGAAGCCCTATCTAGACTATGTTTTACCTAGTCTATTTTTATACTGGTAATTTATCTACCTACCCCTGGAATAATCTTGGTTACAGGTAAATGACATGTGTATGTGCGTATCTTACTTTCAAAAAAGGAACACATATATAAAGTAAGTAAGTAAATTGGTAAGTAAGTAAGTAAAAAGTAAGTAAGTAAACACGCAAGCAAGTAAACAAGCAATTGAGTGAATGAGTAAGTAAATAAGAAGTAAGTAGGTGAATAAATAAATACAAAATGAAGGAGTATGTAGATAAAGAAACAGGTAAGAGATGAAAATAACAAATAACAGTAAACACATGCATATATCCACATGCCTGCATACAGACATATACACATACATTCATACATACATACCCATATCGACACAGCATGATGGTCGACAACAACAGCTACAACAACAACTACACAACAACACCAGCAAAGAGGAGACACCCATATATGCATACCATGACAAACTTACAGACATATCTGGATACCAATCAACAAACAGCCCACAAACACACACACAGACGGTTTGGCAAACTTGCCTGTTCTTCAGTTGTCTGTTTCTTTTCTTCACTTTTACTTCATCTCTGTTCCAGGAAAAGCCCAAATACTTTCCATTCCACGCTGTTAGAGTCTGTGCAGTGTTACGTTTGAGATCATATCAATGTTAGTCTTATTTATGATAGCTCTTGTTTTCCTTTCATACTGGATTTCCGGCCACTTCCTCTATCTATTCCTTTTTGGGTAAGACGTTCGATTGTATGATGACTCACAATTTCTTCCCGACGATATGATTCGAAGCGTCTGAGACATCAGACTTTCCCAGATCAAGATGTTTTGTTGTTGTGGCGTCGCCTGCAAGTTTATTGGCCCGTGCATTCCCTTAACACCAGCGTGTCCAGGGCAGTAGATCCACGTGAGACTTTTTAGGTTGATATGTTCATTGCTTTGTGCCATTCTGGGGTCCCTACTCAAACATTCCGCCAGTCCACTCCCGTGAAGAAGTGGTTGCAGACACGGTAGCAGTTTGTATCTCATGAATTTTAAGTAGTGACAGTGAAAATGATACTGTAGGGAATGATGACAATGATGATGGTTGTGTGCCTGTATCTGTAGTCCCAATGCTCCTCACCACCACTGGAACAAAGAACTAGTTCAGACGATACAGCAGTCAAGGGGTTAAATTTTATCGGGTATTAGAGTATACTATGGCAGCCATTCTTCCCTGAAAGCATGTAAGTTGCACCTCAGATTTTTATTATATTCTTTTATCTGGTCTTCCGTGATAAGATATCGTGCCAAAGAAATGCGGTTTGGTTGATTATCTTTCAAATATGCTTTCACAGATATATACTTTTTCCTAAAATGACTATAAAATCAAATACTGAATCTGTCAGCATATTGCCATGAACGCCAAACAGATAATGTGATGTCTGTACAAGTGACACAATTTGACTTGAACAATCCTTCTATCCTTTCACAGAATCTGTTGATATGTAAACACTTCCAGAACATATGATCAATACTGTCCTTCATTTTCAAACAGAAATCTTCTTTTTTTCTTCTTGGCGTACGCTGCTACACAATCAGCTGAGTCTGGCTGATGAATGCAGCCGTCTTTTCAAGGTCCTGTCTGCAGCCGTGGAGTTTGGTTGTCAGCGGAGTGTCTGTCGGCCACACGTCCTGTCTTGCCACCTGGTGGAGGGGACATCTTTGGAGTATATGCTCCGTGGTTTGGTCGTCTTGACCGCAGGGACAGGTTTGGGAGGGCGTCAGCTTCAGTTTGCGGTACATGTGGCTATTCAGCCTATTGTGACCAGTGCGCAGCCTCACCAGGACAACTTGCTGCTCTCTAGACAACAGGTGGTAGTCATCCCTGTGTCGTCTGTGCATGGAAAGCGCCCTGATGATGCTCCTCTTCTCACTGTAGCTGACGCTGTAAGGTTATTCTTCTCGGGCACCCTCCTTAGCAAGGATATCAGCTCGCTCATTCCCGGAGACTCCGCAGTGGGCTGGAATCCACTGCAGAACTGCTCTTCTCGTTGTGGCAACCAGGTGCAGAGCTCTAGACAGGAGGGGGAGCGTGTTGTTCTGGCATGCCTGCAGCACGGAGAGGGCGTCAGACAAGAAGACAACTTGTCTGCAGTCACAGTCTGTAGCCTGAATCATGGCAAGAGTTATTTACAAGTTCCATTTGTCTGAGAATGACATCAATTCCCAGAATGTTATGCATTAATGAGTGTGCTGCTACACCGTGTTATTGAGAACAGCAGCCCGACTTTCACGTAGTAAAATCATTTATGACAACAACAACAACAACAACAACGAACATGAATGTAGTTGTCATCTGAAACTATTCTTTGGTATGCATTCACGTATTTCATTAATTTTCATAATACATTTTTCTTCCACAGTGTGTGGGTACACTTTCTACCCAGTTTAATCAGGAGTTAGACGTGTATCATCTGATTTGCTTTATCGATCATTATTGGGGTGCTGGTTTGAGCCATGGTAGGAAAAACTGGCAACAGCAGAGGGGCATCCAGAAGTCATGGATAAAGCCCGCTTCCAATAGAATGTGAGGAGTTCAGCGCCAACACACTTGTTTGAAGGGGGCTTCTATTGTAAGGACTTTCTGCTGTCCATTTTTCACAATAATTTCTTGTTACTACTGTACAAATGAATATGCTCTGAAGAAAAACTCTGTCCCTTTGAGTACCTCTCCCATTTTTAGACTGTCATTAACGATATAAATACACATTTATGGCAATATCGTTCTACATCAAGTATCATTACATTTCAAATTGAATGTCCTTCCGGATTCATTTATTATCTGTTGTGTTATACATTTTTAGGGCAACCACACACACACACACACACACACACACACACACACACACACACACACACACACACACACACACACACACACACACACACAACACACACACACACAACACCACACACACACACACACACACACATATATATATCTATATCTGTATATATGTATATATATACAGAGATATATACATAGATATATAGATATATAGACAGACAGATATACAGATATATAGATAAATAGATAGAAAGATAGATAGAGAGACAGACAGACAGACGGATACATACATACACACATACATATATAGCTAGCTAGCTAAATATAGATATACAAACACATGGATACACTATGTATGTATGTATGTATGTACGTATGTATGTATGTATGTATGTATGTATGTATGTATGTATGTAATGTATGTATGTATATACGTCCATCCGTATTGTAATAATAACAACAACAACAACAACAATAATAATAATAATAATAATAATAATAACGATAATAATAACAATAATAATGATAATAGTTATACTAAAAGAATGGAAACGACAAGTACTACCAGGTCCACTACTACTACTACTACTGCTACAGCATCCACCACCATCACTACTACTACTGCCACAGCATCCACCACCATCACTACTACTACTACTGCCACAGCATCCACCACCATCACTACTACCACTGATCCTTCTGCAACTCGTATTACCAGTAGTAATGTTCTTCCTCCTCCTTCTCTCTCCAACTACCACAAACGCCATCTCCACCACAACTACCACCACCACCACCACCACCACCACCACCACCACCACTGCCACAGCCATCGGCATCGTTATTTTCACTGTTAGTAGCGCTATTGATCGAGGTCATATTACGTACAAATGGTATGAGTCATGCCTGCACCATCCCAGCAGCAGGTAGAGCAAGATTAAAGGAAGAAGAAAGAAAGCCATGATTATTTAACATTTTATGTTAACAACATCGTTTTCTGGTGTCTTTTGATTGTAAAGCCAAAACAAAAACAAAAAGTAAGAAAGGTTTAATAACAAGAAAAAAATATTTAATAGCATTTTATTACGTTATGGTAAAGGAAGTAGTGACGATATAAAAAGCAACTGGACTGAATAGTAAAGATTTAACACTAGTATTATTATGTTAAAGTATGTGTGTTTGGTAGCTCTTTCTTTACCCACAAAATGAAGGCAATCATGCCCCGTTTGCAGGGGAGGGTATACAAAGTTTTTCAATGATGGTGCTGTAATTTTTTTTATTGTTTTTACAAATCACTGAACACGAACATGTGTTAGGTATCTTCTGTGAACGGACTACCGACTGGAAGGTTGTTGCTTTGAATCCCCATTGGTCTCTTCAAAAATCATTGTGGGACTGTTTGGATACAACCGACTCCCACACAGATCTGAGCAAGCTATGGTCCCGTTGGGAAGACTGGGACCACACAGATCTGAGAAAGCTATGGTCCTGTTGGGAAGACTGGGACCATACAGATCTGAGCAAGCTATAGTCCCGTTGGGAAGACTGGGACCACACAGATCTGAGCAAGCTATGGTCCCGTTGGGAAGACTGGGACCACACAGTCAAGTCTCATCTACTTCACAGATGCTTCAATGGGGTGTTGCTAAAATTTTCATAACAACACCGCAGGTGCCTGTACCTGTTGAAACTGGCTGACACCAGGATAGATTAAAGGTAGTAAGTGTATAGTAAAACCCTTCCACGCAGTCTCAATCCTAGACAGAACTCCACAGCGTCATGGTTATCATCCTCGTCATCATCATTATTACACATTGTAAAAACTGTGCTAGCTGCTCTCTCCATTAGGATGGCATAGAAATTTGAAAAAAAAAAAAAAAACCCAGTGGACACAAGGGTAATCTCTTTAAGAGCGATGATCCTAAATCAAATATTTTAAAATCTTTCATGCACGTATTTCTATGTCCTACATGTGTGTGCACACTACAGGGATTCAGTCACTAGCAGGTCTGCACACACGTGGATCTGGTTGATAGAAAAGTTGTCAAACATTAAAGTTTACCAAATGACATTTAAAATACTGTGTGTTTAGACAGGACTGATAAACCAAATGACATTTAAACAACTGTGTGTATAGACAGGACCGATAAACCAAATGACAATACTGCTACAGACAGTTCTGCCTTAAACTGCTGTGTGGATAGACTGGTTTAATAAACCAAATAACGTTATACTGTGTGTATAGACTGGTTCAATAAACCAAATAACGTTTTACTGTGTGTATAGATTGGTTCAATAAACCAAATAACGTTATACTGTGTGTATAGACTGGTTCAATAAACCAAATAACGTTATACTGTGTGTATAGACTGGTTCAATAAACCAAATAACGTTATACTGTGTGTATAGACTGGTTCAATAAACCAAATAACGTTATACTGTGTGATAGACTGGTTCAATAAACCAAATAACGTTATACTGTGTGATAGACTGGTTCAATAAACCAAATAACGTTATACTGTGTATAGACTGGTTCAATAAACCAAATAACGTTATACTGTGTGTATAGACTGGTTCAATAAACCAAATAACGTTATACTGTGTGTATAGACTGGTTCAATAAACCAAATAACGTTATACTGTGTGTATAGACTGGTTCAATAAACCAAATAACGTTATACTGTGTGTATAGACTGGTTCAATAAACCAAATAACGTTATACTGTGTGTATAGACTGGTTCAATAAACCAAATAACGTTATACTGTGTATAGACTGGTTCAATAAACCAAATAACGTTATACTGTGTGAATAGACTGGTTCAATAAACCAAATAACGTTTATACTGTGTGTAGACGGTTCAATAAACCAAATAACGTTATACTGTGTGTATAGACTGGTTCAATAAACCAAATAACGTTATACTGTGTGAATAGACTGGTTCAATAAACCAAATAACGTTTACTGTGTGATAGACTGGTTCAATAAACCAAATAACGTTATACTGTGTGTATAGACTGGTTCAATAAACCAAATAACGTTATACGTGTGTATAGACTGGTTCAATAAACCAAATAACGTTATACTGTGTGTATAGACTGGTTCAATAAACCAAATAACGTTATACTGTGTGATAGACTGGTTCAATAAACCAAATAACGTTATACTGTGTGTATAGACTGGTTCAATAAACCAAATAACGTTATACTGTGATAGACTGGTTCAATAAACCAAATAACGTTATACTGTGTGTATAGACTGGTTCAATAAACCAAATAACGTTATACTGTGTATAGACTGGTTCAATAAACCAAATAACGTTATACTGTGTGTACAGACTGGTATCAATAAACCAAATAACGTTATACTGTTGTATAGACTGGTTCAATAAACCAAATAACGTTATACTGTTACGCGGGTATAAAAAAATGACTGGTGTATAGTCAATAAACCAAATAACGTTATACTGTGTGTATAGACTGGTTCAATAAACCAAATAACGTTATACTGTGTGTATAGACTGGTTCAATAAACCAAATAACGTTATACTGTGTGTATAGACTGGTTCAATAAACCAAATAACGTTATACTGTGTGTATAGACTGGTTCATAACAATAACTTACGTATAAGGTTAAATAACAATAACGTTTTACTGTGTGGATAGACTGGTTCAATAAACCAAATAACATTATACTGTGTGTATAGACTGGTTCAATAAACCAAATAACGTTTTACTGTGTATAGACTGGTTTAATAAACCAAATAACGTTTTACTGTGTGTATAGACTGGTTCAATAAACCAAATAACATTATACTGTGTGTATAGACTGGTTCAAAAAACCAAATAACGTTTTACTGTGTATAGACTGGTTTAATAAACCAAATAACGTTTTACTGTGTGTATAGACTGGTTCAATAAACCAAATAACGTTATAATGCATGCGTGTGAACAAGGTGTGTTATCGAGGTGATTGGACCAACACAGCAGAACATTATAGGAAGAGGTGATAACAAAGTAATGAGACAGAAACAAAGAGAGTGACACAAGAGAGACATTTCTAGCAGAGTTTCGAGAAGGTGGGGATACTATTTATATTGAAAGCGCACCTGTCATTTCCATGGCGGAGAATCTTTGGTGAAAGTACTCATAACACTCTCAGAGATTCGTTGATGAGGTGATGTACGGATACGCCAGGTAACCAAAACACACGAAAATAACAAGTTCAGCATTTGACGATCATTATCTAATCAAAGCTTGCAGATAAACTGACACAAAAACCTGCACATCTTTAGAGAAAAAAATAATTTAAACGGAGATATGACATTGAACCAATATAATCAAAAGTTGAGAATGACTGCACAAAAGTAGGAAATGGATTGGACGTACTACCACACAATTATTACTTCTAATGCTTGTCATATCTTAGTATGTAGCGTCTATACCGAAGACTGCGTATACATTGCAAGGGAATTAACCCAGTAACTGAGATGTACATCTAGAGTTAGGCCCTGTGGATTAGGGGGATATGGGAAATCAATGGCAGAATAAACGGGCACAATACAGGGGGATGCAAAAGGAGGTATACAGTTATGAAAAAAGAAAACACATACAATACTCATTGCATTTATTATACAAACAA
The DNA here is from genome assembly GCA_030674185.1 of Monoplex corrugatus. NCBI lineage: Eukaryota > Metazoa > Mollusca > Gastropoda > Littorinimorpha > Ranellidae > Monoplex > Monoplex corrugatus. The sequence continues at coordinate 15,887 of JAPXFY010002273.1, forward strand.
ATGAATATTGCATATACATGTAATTACAAGCACAGCCTTCATCCCTCAGATACTCAAACTGCTTGCCGTCCGTATTCACACACTCCTCTAATCGAGAGCAGAATTAAGCATTATAATGATCATGTGATACTTACTGTATACCTACTTTTGCACCCCCCTATATATTCTCTGGTTTTGTACAATCATTGAAGCAAGTGTGCATGAAGTACAGAGCCGACAATGCTGATTTTTTTCATCTATTACGCACAGCCAGATTCTGCAGACCATGACTTATACTGCAGTATTACAGTTATAACAATTAAGACGTTACACAAATATAACAACATCGCAAACGAACAATGGGATTATTTGTCATTGTTGTTGCTGGGAGGAGGGGGGTTATTGCTGTTATCATTATTTTCTATGAGGAGAGTGTGTGGTTTGATACACTCATGCCTTTTTGCTTTAAAAACAATGAGACAAAATCAACACTCATTTTACACAGTTCTATCCATGGTGCACTCAACCACCAGCTATAGTCCATTTTAACAGAGGATTTGACACTAAAATCAAAACGAACCACCGAGCAAATGTCTCGCAGTTTTTTCTCCACAAGCGCTGATTTGAAAGCCGAAATCAATTTTGGTCAACGGTTGCAGAATTGGATTTCATGAGTTCTTTCCCTTAGACCGTGAAAGAGAACGTGTTGTTTGCTTACAAAACTCGTGCGTTCAGCATTGTAAACGGTAAGCCACACACACGTACACATCCAATTGTACTGTCCTCTGTGAGGCTCAGAATTGTGTATGTACGTGCGTTAATAATAACGATACTGATAATGATACTAGTTTTAATAATAATAATGATAACAATAATAACGAGAAGAACAAGAAGAGAAGAAGAAGACAAAGAAGAAGAGAAGAAGATACAGAAGAAGAAGAAGAAGAAATCAGAAGAAGAAGAAGAAATCAGAAGAAGAAGAAGAAAAGAAGAAGAAGAAGAAAAAAAGAAAAGAAAAGAAAAAGAAGAAGAAGAAGAAGAAGAAGAAGAAGAAGAAGAAGAAGAAGAAGAAGAAGAAGAAGAAGAAGAAGAAGAAGAAGAAGAAGAAGAAAAAGAAAAAGAAAAAGAAGAGGAAAAGAAGAAGAAGACCAGTACACACACACACACACACACACACACACACACACACACACACACACACACACACACACACACACACACACACACACAGAGCATATGTAGCCTACCTAGGATATATGTAGCCTACCTAGGTCATATGTAGCCTACCTGGGTCATATGTACCTACCTAGGTCATATATAACCAACTTATGTCATATGTAGCCTAACTAGGTCATATGTAACCTACCTGGGTTTTATGTACCAACATGTACCTAGGTCATATGTAGCCTACCTAAGTCATGTGTAGCCTAACTAGGTCAAATGTAGCCTACCTAGGTCTTATGTACCTGCCTAGATCATATGTAGCCTACCTAGGTCATATGTAGCCTACCTAGGTCATATGTAGCCTACCTAGGTCATATGTAGCCTACTTAGGTCATATGTAGCCTACCTAGGTCTTATGTACCTACCTAGGTCATATGTAGCCTACCTATGTTATATATAAAACCAACCTATGTCATACCAACATCATTCATGTGTATGCACCAACATCCACAAGTACTCAGGAAGACATCGACAACTTATATGAAGTATTACAGATGGCCAAGGCCCAATGCAAATGACAAAAAGTTACCATAATAATGGGAGATTTTAATACTAAAGTGGGAAAGGATAGGGTAGAGGATATAGTTGGATCTCATGGCCTTTGTACACAAAGGTGATATCAATGTCCACTATGACAACACTCACCGTTATGACACAAGACATATCATCAACTCTGTCCAATCACAATATGACTCAACACATTTCTGAACCAACCCATCAAAAAGGTCACATTCTTGACTGGATCATTTCTCGTGATCATCACAATTCCGCTACTGACAACTGCTTAGTTCTTTCTACCCGTCTAACTTCAGCCCTTCCATCTGACCACTCTGCAATTCTCTGTTCTCTCGACATTTCTCCTCCTTCCCGTACCATGTGCACAGTGACTCGACGCAATCTCAAATCTATCGACCTCTCCACATTTTCATCTGATGCCTCCCGTCTCCTTTCTGAAAAGTCACATAACCTTGCCGATGAATTCTATACTACTCTCCACCATCTTCTGGACACTCATGCTCCAGCCACAACCCGTCTTTTACCTGACCGCCCCCCTACCCCCTGGCTCACTCATGAGATCGCCTGTGCAAAACGTGCCCGCCGCAGAGCAGAGCGCCGCTGGCGCAAATCCAAACTCACTGTACACAGGCAACTTTTCCAAGCCTCTAAAACAAAAGTATCCACCCTCATTGCATCAGCAAAAACAAGCTATTTCCAAACCAAAATCCTGAATGCCTCTTCTTCAAAAGAACTCTTTACAACCATGAATCATCTCCTTGGCACACGAAAAGATTTACCTCTCCCAACAAAACATACAAATGAAGAACTCCCATCTGTATTCTCCAACTATTTCACCACCAAAATACAAACTCTTCGTGACAGGCTTGACAGGACACCCTGTCAACCATGCCCACCTGACCCTTCCTTCTCTGGCACACCTCTTACTACTTTTACCCCAGTCTCACAAGAAGAAATTCTCAACACAATCAGATCCATGTCGTTCAAAACCTGCGAACTGGATCCTCTTCCAGGTTCTGTCTACGCCGACTGTCTCCCTACTCTCCTCCCATTCATCACTGACATCATCAACACTTCTCTTCAAACTGGAACTGTCCCAGATTCTTTCAAGTCTGCTATTGTTCACCCTCTCCTCAAGAAACACAATTTAGATCCAAATGAATGAAAAATTACCGGCCTATCTCTAATCTCTCTTTCTTGTCAAAACTCCTTGAAAAAGTCGTCCTCAACCAGCTGAACTCTCACCTGTCTGCCAACAATCTCCTCAATCCTTTCCAGTCAGCCTACCGCCAGTGCCATAGCACTGAAACTGCCCTACTACACATTCTCAACAATCTCCTCCTTGCAACTGATACTGGCAATGTCTCTCTCCTCACACTCCTTGATCTGTCTGCAGCCTTTGATACCATTGATCATGGTATTCTCCTTTCTAGACTTCATCATACTTTTGGCATCTCTGACATTGCTCTGTCTTGGTTCACTTCATACCTATCAAACAGAAAACAAACCGTTCTCATCAATGGCACTTACTCTCAACCTGCATACCTGACCTGTGGTGTTCCACAAGGATCTGTCCTTGGCCCTGTTCTTTTCACTCTTTACACCTCCCCCCTGTCCACCATCACCAACTCCCATTCTATAAAACACCACTTCTATGCTGATGACACCCAACTTCAAGACAGTGACTCACCTGATAATATACAGCGCCTGTTGACTCGCACCACTGAGTGTTACTCGGACATTAAGAACTGGATGACACACAATAGACTTCAGCTTAATGACGACAAAACAGAAGCTATCCTCATTGGCACCCGTCAGAAACTTTCTCAGCTGCCTCCTCTTTCTCTCCCATTATGTAACACATCAGTCCCAATTTCTGATTCAGCTAAAAACCTTGGTGTCTGCATTGACTCTACCCTCTCCATGAACAACTTTGTTTCTCAAACTGCTAGATCCTGCTACTATCATCTCCATCGTATAAAGCTGATCAGGAAGTATCTCTCTGTCGAAACAACTGCAAAACTCGTTCTCTCCTTCATAATGTCTCGCATTGACTATTGCAATTCACTCCTGTCTGGTCTTCCTGCCTCCACCATTCACATCCTACAGCGCATTCAAAACAATGCTGCACGCCTTGTACTCAAAAAGAAAAAAGCTGACCACATATCTCCTCTCCTGGCACAACTTCACTGGCTCCCTGTATCAAAGCGCATACAGTACAAACTAGACACCATGTGCTACAAAAGCCTCAATAACGCAGCCCCCGATTACCTGTCAAGCCTACTTGAGATCTATGTTCCCTCACGTACCCTCCGCTCTGCCTCTGATCCTCTGACTCTTCGCTTTCCACGCACTAAGCTCAATACCTATGGTCCACGAGCCTTCTCTGTTTCTGGTCCACTCTCCTGGAACAAATTCCTCTCTCAGTCCGTCAGCAACCTACTTTTGTCTCCTTCTCCGCTCTCAAAACTCACCTTTTCTCTCCTGCATAAAATCCTAACCTCACTCAACCCTCCCCTCTGCAGCCTGTCTCCGCTCGGAGGGAATCACATGGTTATAATATATAATTGTATGCTATGCTCTCTATAATTTTCCATTGCTTTTATTCTTGCTTTTATTGCTTTTATTCTTTCTCCCCATTTATAGCCATGCGTGTGTGTGGGTGTTGTGTGTGTGTGTGTGTGTGTGTGTGTGTGTGTGTGTGTGTGTATGTGTGCGTGCGTGTGTGTGCGAGCGTGCGTGCCTGCGTGTGTGTCTGCTTCAGCGCTTAGATTTGATTTTATCAAGATTTTGCGCTATATAAATATTGTAATTATTATTATTATTAAATGAAAGGGGAGGGAAACTTGTAGAACGGGCACAGATGAATGAGTTCATAGTAGGAAACACCTGATTTGAGCAGCCTAATAGAAGAAAATGGACTTGGATGAGTCCAGGAGATAATATTAAAAATCAGATTGATTACATCCTGATTAATAAAAGATTTAGGAATTCTTTACTGTCAGCAAAAACACTACCAGGCGCAGACTGCAACAGTGACCACAGTCCTGTAGTGGGAAGATTTAGGCTGAAATTAAGGAAACGGAAACAGACCAAAAGCAACATCAAACTAGATCTTGGACTCTTAAAGACAGATGAAGTGATACGTATAAAATTTAATGTACATGTTCAAAACAAATTCAGTGCTCTGGAAGACGTTGGGACAGTGACGAACAATGGACAAAGTTGAGAAATTCGATAAATGAAGCGTGTGAAGAAATCCCTGTAGTAGATAGAAAAGCAGAACAGAACTGGATGACAAAAGAAATGTTTAGGCTTGATGGAGGAATGAAGGAAGGCAAAGAGAAACGAGGAAATATACAGAAAGATAAACAAAGAAATCAGGAGTAGGTGCAATGAAGCTAAGGAAGCTTGGCTGAAAACAAAATGCAAAGAAATAGAAGACCAACACAAAACGGATCCTCAGGGTATGTACAGACGAATTGAAGAAATTGTCCACAGGAAAAATACATGCACATCAACTGGTTGCTTCAAATCGAAAGATGGTACGATTCTCATGGAAAAACACAAAATATCAGACAGATGGGTAGAGTACATTAAAGACCTTTTTGAAGATGACAGAAACGCAGAGCACATTATAAGAAATACTTTGAAGGACCATCCATAATGAAAGATGAAGTTAGAGCTGCATTGAAAAAGATGAAACCAGGAAAAGCCCCAGGACCAGACAACATTACCACAGACATGATTGAAGCCCTGGAGGAATTCGGTATAGAAAAATTAAATTAACAGTCCTCCTAAACGAAATTTACGACACTGGAATAATCCCCAAAGATACGTCAAAATCAATTTTCATTGGACTTCCAAAGAAGACAGGGGCTATAGAATGCGAACTCCATCGCACAATCAGTTTGATGAGTCATGTAACCAAGATCCTATTAAGAATAACCATGATGAGGACAAGGAATAGAATCAAAAGAGAAATAGCAGATGAACAGTGTGGATTTGTGGAAGGGAAAGGAACTATTAATGCCATATACATCCTAAGAACTATCATAGAGAAGTCAATCGAAGTGAACAAGGATTTATATTTATGCTTTGCTGACTATACCAAGGATTTCGATCGGGTACGACATGAAGAATTGATCAACCAACTAGAAAGACTCAATTTGATGGAGAAGATCTACGAATAATCACAAATATGTGACCTGTTCTCACGAATGGGATCACAACTTAATTTTGGGGGATATAGAGATATTTATATCACCGGAAAGCAGAAAAAATGTCTTTCCAATGATGTATAATTCAACTGTCTAACTGGAAAATCGAGCGAGTTACAGTAATTTAAAGGGAGTGGGTGATGGGACGGCCATTTTGAGAAAAGCAGAGTTAAAGAAGGACAACAAAATTCTCTGCTTTTTCCTTAGCAACCAGTATTCTATCTTCATCAAACTTAGTGAAGTGATAGATAAAGTAGTTCTGCACTACATACTAGCTATTTCGCGAGCTGATTCCAACGGTATGCGATATGCTGAGGCCCTGTACGGTTTCATGGCCTAAATCAAAGCTCAAACACACGCATTTTCACGGAAAAAATCTGCACATTCTCGATGGGTTATCACTTTAAAATGTTATTTTAACACTCTTTCAGCCCAAATTTCACTTTAATCTTTGCCATAAGTAATAGATTAATGGTCAGACAATGTGTAGGAACAAAAATTTCAAATCACCCAGATCAACCCTCACCACCTTTTCAGGCCCATATCTCAGTTCACACGTTGCGACTTGTGACCCCGTTCGCAAGAACCAGTCACATATGTATTGGGAACAAACAGCTGCTATGAGAATAAAAAACGATATAAGCTCTTTCCAAAACATCAAAATAGGAGTCAGACAGGGTTGTGTTTTGTCACCAGATCTGTTTCCACTTTAAAGCGAAAATATCATGAGAAACCTAGAGGAAGACCCTGGATTAAAGGTTGGAGGAAAAATGATAACATTCGATACGCAGATGACACCGTGCTAATTGCAGAAAATAAAAGGGACCTACAAAACCTTGTGAATATACTAGAAATAGAAAGCAAAGGTAAGGGGTTGGAACTAAACAGCAGGAAGACTGAAGTCATGGTGATCAGTAAAAAACATGAAATCCCCTCATGCAAAATAACAGCAAACGGCACAACCTTGAGACAGGTTGATAATTTTAAATACCTGGGAACGATCATTTCACCAGACGGCAGATGCACATCAGAAATAGCCAGCAGAATCGGCCAAGCCAAAACACCATTCAAGAAGATGGAAAGCATTCTTACCAGCAAATGCCTATCAATTAACATCACTAAGAGAGTTCTGGAATATTATATAGAACCAATACTGTTGTACGGTTGCGAGGCGTGGATAGTCAACAAGCAAAGCCAGAACAATATTGAGGCAGCCGAGATGTGGTTTCTAAGAAGGATGTTGAGAGTTCCATGGACAGCAAAGAAAACAAACGAGACAGTCTTGATGAAGGCAGACACAAGTAGATCATTGATAGGGAAGATTAGGATAAGGCAGGCAACATCCATAGGCCATTTTATGAGGAAAGGGGAATTGGAACACCTGGTCACAACGGGAAAGCTGGAGGGAAGGAGAGCACCGGGTAGACCCAGGGAGAAGATACTAGACGGACTTGCAGAGTGGATGAAGACAGGGAGGGTGAAAGAGATGCTTGAGGCAACAAGAGATAGAGACAGATGGAAGTCTATAATCGCCAACACCATGTGGCAAGGCACCTGATGATGATGATGATGATGTCACATATAGCCCACCTATATGTAGCCTAGCTGGTCACATGATACCACATCAGCATGTGGACCAAGCCAAGTCATGTAATAGCCTGTAACATCAGTACATAGACTAGCCTACTCAAGCAATATGTCAACAACAAGTAACCTATTCTTGTCACATGATATGACGTCATCAAGTAGCCTAGCTAGGTCACATATGACATCAGCATCTATCCTGGCCAGGTCACATGATATGACATCAGCATATAACCTAATCAGGACACATGATATGACATCAGCATATAGCCTAGTCAAGTCACATGATATGACATCAACATATAGCCTAGTCAGGTCACATGATATGACATCAGTATATAGCCTAGTCAAGTCAAATGACATGACATCAGCATATAGCCTAGTCAGGTCACATGATATGACATCAGCATATAGCCTAGTCAGGTCACATGATATGACATCAGCATATAGCCTAGTCAGGTCACATGATATGACATCAGCATATAGCCTAGACAAGTCAAATGACATGACATCAGCATATAGCCTAGTCAAGTCACATGATATGACATCAGCATATAGCCTAGTCAGGTCACATGATATGACATCAGCATATAGCCTAGTCAGGTCACATGATATAACATCAGCATATAGCCTAGCCAGGTCACATGATATGACATCAGCATATAGCCTAGTCAAGTCGCATGATATGATATCAGCATATAGCCTAGTCAGGTCACATGATATGACATCAGCATATAGCCTAGTCAGGTCACATGATATGGCATCTGCATATAGCCAAGTCAGGTTAAGTGATATAACATCAGCATGTAGCCCAGTCAGGTTACGTGACATGACATCATCATGTAGCCCAGTCATGTTACGTGACATGACATCATCATATATCCTAGTCAGGTCACATGATATGACATCATCATATAGCCTAGTCAAGTCAAATATGACATCAGCATATAGCCTAGTCAGGTCACATGATATGACATCAGCATATAGCCTAGTCAGGTCACATGATATGACATCAGCATATAGCCTAGTCAGGTCACATGCTATAACATCAGCATACCTAGTCAGGTCACATGATATGACATCAACATGTAGCCCAGTCAGGTTACGTGACATGACATCAGCATGTATCCCAGTCAGGTTACGTGACACGACATCAGCATGTAGCCCAGTCAGGTTACCTGACATGACATCAGCATCTATCCTAGCCAGGTCACATGATATGACATCAGCATATAACCTAGTCAGGTCACATGATATGACATCAGCATGTAGCCCAGTCAGGTTACGTGACATGACATCAGCATGTAGCCCAATCAGGTTACGTGACATGACATCAGCATGTAGCCTAACCAAGTCACAGAAGTCTTGACTGTTATTGCCTATAAAAAGGCAAACCAGAATAAAGTGTATAAAGACTGAAACAATATTGATGAGGGATTTTCAACTTCCCAAAGAGAAGTTCCACTTGACTTTATGTCTTGTGATTTGCTTTTCTTAATTTGTCTGGTGAGTCGTTTACAATCTTGACGTTGTGTCTTCTGATTTGCTTTACTTGAGTTGTCTGGTGAGTCGTTACAATCTTGACGTTGTGTCTTCTGATTTGCTTTACTTGAGTTGTCTGGTGAGTCGATTACAATCTTGACGTTGTGTCTTCTGATTTGCTTTACTTGAGTTGTCTGGTGAGTCGTTTACAATATTGACGTTGTGTCTTCTGATTTGCTTATTAATTTGTCTGTGAGTCATTTACATATTGACGTTGTGTCTTCTGATTTGCTTTACTTAAGTTGTCTGGTGAGTCATTTACAATCTTGACGTTTTGTCTTCTGATTTGATTTTCATAAGTTGTCTGGTGAGTCGTTAACAATCTTGACTTGATGTCTTCTGATGTGCTTTTCTTAAGATGTCTGGTGAGTCGTTTTCAATCTACTTGTCATGTCTGCACGCCCAAAGCCCCACACATCGACTGCAGAAGGACACATGGTAATGAATTCTGTTCAAATAAACACATAAATAAATAAATAAATAAATAAATAAATAAATAAATAAATAAATGAATAAATAAATAATAAATAAATAAACACATAAATAAATACATAAATAAATAAATAAACACATAAATGAATAAATAACTAAATAAATAAATAAATACATAAAACTCAATAATTTTGCCTCCCCTGCTCCCATCCAGTCACTTACCATAGTCATTTCGTGATCAATTGACATTTAGATGTAGGTATTATGATTCATTGTTGTTCACATTCAGATGTAGGTATTATGATTCATTTCTGTTCACATTTAGATGTAGGTATTATGATTCATTTCTGTTCACATTTAGATGTAGGTATTATGATTCATTGCTATTCACATTCAGATATAAGTATTCTAATATCATTCATTTCTGTTCACTTTTAGATGAAGAGATTTTAATATCATTCATTTCTTTTCAAATTTTGATGTTGGTATTTCAATACCTTTTATTTCCGTTCACATTTAGGTAAAGATATTATAATATAATTCATTTCTGTTCACATTTAGATGTAGATATTTCAATACCATTTACTTCTGTTTACATATAGATAAAGATATTATAATTCATTTCTGTTCACATTTAGATGTAGACATTTTAAAATCATTTCTGTTAACATTTGAATGTAGATATTCTAATATAATTCATTTCTGTTCACATTAAGATGTAGATATTTTACCATTTATTTACGTTCACATTTAGATAAAGGTATTATAACATAATTCATTTCTGCTCACATTTAGATGTAAATATTCTAATATAATCATTCCTGTTGACATGTAGATGTAGATATTTTAATATTATTCATTTCTGTTTATATTTAGATGTAGATATTTTAAAATAGTTCATTTCTGTTCCATACTGTATGTCTAATGGAACATCCATTTCAGAACTGTAGTAACAGTGGACATGTATCGTTGCTTTACATATGTCCGCCTCTGTCACTGACATTTTTGTGAAGCGATTATTATCAGGGCTCTTGTGAGACTAGGCTCTGTTTAAGTGGTCATCATTATTATCATAAATAGCTGTCCATTTAACCCTTTCATTCTGTCAAACCGCTGCAGGGGTTGGTGAAACTGATGCTATCATTCCTGCCAACCGCTTGAGCGGTTAAGAAATAAGGCTTCCGTTCTTCGGACAACCACTACAGCTGTTGTAGAGCTCTGTAAGGTAACTGACCCAACACCATGTTAATTGGCAGCTCCCATCGGCCTGCCTAGTAACGGGATATGATAGGTGTTTTGATAAGAGGCAGGGTGTTTTGATAAGAAATGCTTAATAGTATCAAAAGTGTGGGAGAGTCAATGACACTGAGAATCTGTAATACATTTACTGGGAGTTCAGATTACTCTATACACTTGGTCATGATGGAAGGAGAAGGATCAGACAGTGACCAGTTTTGTGGTAATGATTTTTACCAGATGACTTTGAAGTAATAGAATCAACAGGACACCAGAGGGCACAGCTTGCAAATGTGCTGACAGTCCTTACAACTTATTTAAAACCACAACGATGTGTGGAAAGTGTAGTGTTTAGTCATGTTGCAACAATGGCAAAGACTGTTTCAAAGCTTGCCACACGCATTTGAGACATGTGACACCTTGTTTTGTGACTTTTCACACAGACATATGTGTGCTACATTTTGTAAACATAGTGTAGCAATGCACAGTGATCTGTAGTGAAAGGGTGTTGTGACTGTTCTGAAATGTAATATCTACAAAAGGACAGTGGTACCTCATTGTACACTGTACAGTATGACCCATAAACACAACAGAAAACTTACATGTTTGAGACATCAGGACAGTGACAATCTTCAAGGTGTAAGCAGTTATTCTGAACTGGATTTATCAGTGGACACAAAGTTGTAAGTTTGAAACATGTGTGTTGTACTGTTTTTTTGTTGTTTGTGTCAGGGCACAGTTGACTATCAACTAACAATTAGAAAAAAAAAGAATATGTCACCAATATTGTCATCTATGTGCCACCAAGCGGACAGCAGGGCATCTAAACACTATCAGACACTTTGTCATGCCACTGCTGTACCTAGTGATACAGGGTTTAGTACACCCATTTTACGCTACTTCAATTTCTGTCAGTGAACTCACATTTTAAGCGAATTCATCCAGAAACTCAGGAATAACCAAACTGCGTACCTAAGAAACGCAGGTATGAAGGGAGAAGGTTGTCATATATGGGCAGGACTGAAAGAGTTAAAGGTTTTTCCAGGCCTTGTATGTATGTATGTATGTATGTATGTATGTATGTAGTATGTATGTATGTATGTATGTATGTATGTATGTATGTATGTATGTATGTATGTATGTATGTATGTATGTATGTATGTATGTATGTATGTATGCATGTATGTATGTACGTACTTACGTATGTATGTATGTATGCATGTATGTATGTATGTGTGTATGTATGTATGTATGTATGTATGTATGTATGTATGTTGTATGTATGTATGTACGTATATATGTATGTGTGTATGTATGTATGTATGTATGTTTTGTATGTATGTATGTATGTATATATGTATGTATGTGTGTATGTATGTATGTGTGTATGTATGTATTTATGTATGTACATGTATGTATGAATGTATGTACGTAAGTATGTATGTATGTATGTATGTATGTATGTATGTATGTATGTGTGTATGCATGTATGTATGTTTGTATGTATGACCCTGTATATGTGTATGCATGTATGTGTATATGTATGTATGTGTGTGCAGCAATTTCATGTATGGGATGTATGTATGTGCTTATCTATCTATACATCTATTATTTATCTATCTATTAATATATCTGTCTATCTACCTATCTATCTTTATCTTCTATCTATCTATCTACTATCATCTATCTACATCTATCTATCTATCTACATGTATCTATTGTCTATCTATGGGCGTGGGGATTATGTATGTTTTTTATGCATGTAGTATGTATTGTATGTATGTATGTATGTATTTGAAGTATGTATGGGGATTT
>JAPXFY010002274.1:0-5000 GCA_030674185.1 Monoplex corrugatus
TTTTTTATTTTTTTTTGTTTAAACCCAGCCGATGGTAGAGCCATCGGGAAAAAACCCGGTTAAAAACATAAAAAAATTTTCAATATGAGGGGGGAAAAAAGGAACAAAAAATTAAGACTATATAATGCATTACACAATGACCTAAAGGGAAATTAGGAAAAGACAGGCAACTTTGAGGGCTTTTTGGGAAGGGGGGTTGGGGGAGCCCTGGTCACAACGGGAAAGTGGGGGAAAGAGACCCGGTAGCCCAGGGAGAGAATGTGGACGGATTTGCGATGGCTGGGAAATGGGGGATGGGGGGATGCTGGGGGGGCAAGGAGATGAGAGGTTTGGGAAAAGTCCTTTTCCCAACCCATCGGCAAGGCACCTGTGATGAGAATCAACGCATTCGCGCAAAAATTTAAGGAAATTTTCCCGACATTGCCATCTCCAATTTATCCAAAAGGGTTTTTAAAAAAACCCATAAATAAAAATTTAAAATAACTAAGGACAAAAAAGTACTATAAAAAAGGCCTAAATTACAAAAAATTTTTTTCCGCTACTCTTTCCCTGAAAAAAAAATGCGAAAAATCATATAATTATCAATTCTGGGGGAAAGGAGAAAGACTTTATCGAACACATCAGGTGAATGGATCCAAGGCAAAAAACTGATGGGAAGAAATACAGAAGGAAAAGGGAACAGGCAAAAACAGACATTTCTGGCACAAATTTTTCCAGGTGGTGGGGATATTTTATACTAAAGACCCCCCGGCACCCCCGGGGGATCTGTGATTTAAAAAAAATTTTAAGGGAAACCGAAGAACAAAAAACCAATGAAACGGATTAAACAAAAAAGACAAAAACAAATTTTTTTTGGCCAACCGGCCTTTGTAAGCGCGAAGCACGGTCACAAAAACCAAAACCAAACAATGGATAATAAAAAGGGTAAAAATTTCCCCTGCCGCCTCGCCCAGTGGAAAAAAAGGGCCAAAAAGGGACAAAAAAGGGACAAAAATATTAAGGAAACAGATGGGTTTAAAAAAAATGTCTGAATTTCCCTTTTCGGGCAGTTACCAACGTTCCAAAAAATGTTAAACGGGGAGACCAGAACGAAACGGGTGGCCATTCTTTTCAGGGATTAGAGACAGACATCCGAAAAACGGGGGGGTGCAAAGTATTTTTAACAGTAAGATCCCGTTTATTCAAAAAATTATTAGCACTTAATTTTTGGCCTTTTTTTTGAAATTTTCGTGTCATTAATTTATTTTTTGAAACGATAATTGCATGTACTTTTACCCCAATTTTGTTTTAAAAAATTTTTTTTCAGGAAAGCGAATTTAATTTAATAAGTGGAAATTTTAAATTTTAACCAGGGCTGGTTTTGCAGGAGGAGCGCAAATGGTTTTTTAAAAAAATATGGAAAAAGTGGACTTTTTTTTTGGGGGGGGGGGGGGGGGGGGTTGTAAGGAAAGGGTTTTCACACGCAAGCGGCGCATGTTAATGCATGATTCAGTTCATCTTGCAGGCTTGTCAAGAAATTGATGCTGATAAAGTCTTTGTGCTAGATTGTGCAAGAGTGTCCGCTCTCGATTAGAGGAGTGTGGAATACCGACGGCAAGCAGTTTGGTTCTGGGGGGATTAAGGCTGTGCTTGTTTTTAAAAATGTATATTCAACATTCATTTGTTTGTAGAATAAATGCAATGAGTATTGTAGTGTTTTTTTTTTCATAACTGTATACCTACTTTTGCACCCCCCTGTAGTTGCCGGTGCTTGATCTTGCATTCCAGACGCCCGATTCATTTTTTGTATCGACCTATCACCCTTACTGCTGTGCATGCTTTCCTCCGCCTACCTTACTCTCTTACTCTACGGCTGAATTCTATTATCCCCTTCCCTTTGTTATTTCATATCACATTATGCATGCTGTCAGTATCTCCCTTCCATTTTTAAAAAAATTTTTTTAGTATCATCGCACCCAGGGAGGTTTACCTTTGCACTCACCTATTTTTTCCCGTCCCATTTTCTACCCAATTAATTGGCCACAAAAGCTGGCCCACTTTTTTATAATGCGATGATGATGATGTCGATGAGGAGATAATCATGATGCTATGGAGTTCTTTTAGGATTCAGACTGCGTGGCAGGGCTGGTCTTACCTTACTATGATAATATATCCTGCCGTCGACCAGGTCGGAGGATACAGACACCTGCGGTGCTGGTCGGAAAAGGTTTAAATGACACCCTCCATGAAGTGGATTAGACTCGACTGTGTGGTCCCAGTCTTCTCACCGAGCAAATAGCACGCCCGATTCTGGGTAGGAGCGGTTAGAGCCGAAAAAAAAAAAAAAAAAAAAAAAAAAAACCTACAATGATTTTTGAAGGGACAGATGGGGATTCGAACCCCCAACCTCCCAGTCAGTAGTCCGTTGCGTTAACCAAATACACCACGCGACTGGTTCAGTATCTCCCTTCCCTTCCTTATTGTCACATTCGTACAATTTGTGCGTACACAATCATCATCATCATCATCATGTGCCCGCCACATGGCGTTGGCGATCATGGCCCGCCATACGACTTTTTCCTTGTCGCTGCAACAATATAGCTGAATAATTATGCATATTAGCCTGATTGGTTGTTTGATTTTAAGCGTTGTTTTTCTGTATACAAACATTATCCAAACTAGAAGCTTTGAAGATCCAGAGTTTTTTTGCTGAAATAAAGTATTTTTTTCTAGAAACATTTGTCATTCAGCCAGGGAAGAGTTTTGGAGTGAGATTTCATTTGGGTGCCCGTTCAGGGCAAAGATTCTGCTTTCACAGATGTGTATGGATTTCATTTTGTATTCTCGTTTTTGTAGCATTTAGAAAAGATATGACTTAGATGTGCATGTGTAATGCTGAAGTTTCATAATTCATTTAATGTTCATTTAGTCTTCTTGTTTGAAGATTCTGTGGTTAAATAAAGAGAATCATTTAATGCTTTATACCCGCGTGTGCTTGTTTGTAAACATACTAGAAATAGAAAGAAAGGTAAGGGGTTGGAACTAAACAGCAGGAAGACTGAAGTCATCGTGATCAGTAAAAAAACATGAAATCCCCTCATGCAAAATAACAGAAAAAACGGCACAACCTGAGACAGGTTGAAAAATTTTAAAATACCGGGGAAAACGATCATTTCACCGATGGCAGATGCACTCAGAAATAGCCGGCAGAATCGGCCAAGCCAAACAGCATTCTAGAAAAATGAAAAGCATTTTTTCCAACAAATCCCTTATCAATTAACATCAGGAAGAGAGTTCTTGAATGTTACATAGAACCAATACTTTTTGTACGGCGCAAGGCATGGACAGTCAACAAACAAAGCCAGAACAAGATTGAGGCAGCCGAGATGTGGTTTCTAAAAAGGGAATTTTTGAGAGTTCCACGGACAGCAAAGAAAAACAAACGAGACAGTCTTGATGGAGGCAAACACAAGTAGATCATTCATAAGAAATATTATTAAAAGACAGGCAACATTTATAGGCCTTTTTCATGGGGGAAAGGGGGAATTGGAGCACCTGGTCGCAACGGGAAAAGCTGGAGGGAAAGAGAGCACCAGGTAGCCCCCAGGGAAAAGATACTAGACGGACTTGCAGAGTGGCTGGGGACAAGGGAGGGTGGAAGAGATGCTTGAGGCAACAAGAGATGAGACAGATGGAGTCCCAATCGCCAACGCCATGCGGCAAGGCACCTGATGATGATGATGATGATGTGCTCTGTTTGTAGAGGGGCTTTCTCTTGTCACCTTTTATTCATAATACAAATATGTATTTCTATTCACCTTACTTTCTCTCTCTCTCTTTCTTGTTTTAAAAGTAACAGAGCGAGAGAACAATCACCTTATTATATAAGACGGAAAAAAAAAAAAAATCAATCAAACAAACAAACAAACAAACAAACAAAAAAAAACAAAACAAACAAACAAAACAAATCCTAACCAAAAAAAAAAAGAAAACAACAAAAAACAACAAAAAACCACGAAGAAGAAGAAGAATTTTGCGAAGAATTGCGAAGAAGAAAGAAGGAAATTGTGAAGAATTGCGAAGAAAAAAGAAGAATTGAAAGAAGAAGAAGAATTGCGAAAAAAGAAGAAAGAAAAAAAAACGAAAATATATGAATTGAAAAAAAACAAAATGAAACTACGAAGCTTGCGAAGAAGAAGAATTGCGAAGAAGAAATTGCAAGAAGAAGAAGAAGAATTGCGAAGAAGAAGAAGAAGAAGAAGAATTGCGAAAAGAAAAAATTGCGAAGAAGAATTGCGAAGAAGAAGAAGAATTGCGAAGAAGAAGAAGAAGAATTGCGAAAAGAAGAAAAAATTTTGCGAAAAAAAAGAAGAATTGCGAAGAAGAAGAAAAATTTGCGAAAGAATTGCGAAGAAGAAGAAGAAGAAAGAAGAATTGCGAAAGAAGAAGAATTGCGAAGAAAAAGAAGAAAAAGAAGAAGAAGAAAAGAAGAAGAAGGAAGGGAAAGAAGAAGAAAAAATGCGAAGAATGCGAAGAATGCGAAGAAGAAGAAGAAGAAGAAGAAGAAAAGAAGAGAAGAAGAAAAAAGAAGAAGGGAAGAAAAAAGAAAAAAGAAGAAAAGAAGAAGAAGAAGAAGAAGAAGAAGAAGAAGAAGAAGAAGAAATTTATCAACAACTTTGTATGTGAAAGAAATAAAAAACCCACCAGCATGCACGCCCACCGAAATACGGGGTTTTGCAGACTGTGCAGCAATATACCTGTTGCACAGTGAGGGCAAAACAGAAAAAAAAAAAAAAAAAAAAAAGAACGTAAATATATAAAATTTGAAAAAAAAACAAAATGAAACTACAAAAAGAAAAACTACAAAAACAAAATAAGTACAAAGAGAGAGAGAGAGAGAGGGGAAAAGAGAAAAGGAGAGAGAGAAAGAGAGAGAGGGAGAGAGAGAGAGGGGAGAGAGACGACAGACAGACAGAGACAGAGAGAGAGAGAGACAGAGACACAGAGAGAGCAGAAATAGA
>JAPXFY010002274.1:10000-22500 GCA_030674185.1 Monoplex corrugatus
ACTCCCCCGTTTTTCCCCGGGGGGGAAAAATTTTAAAAAACACACCTGAAAAAATTTTAAAAAAGCATAAAAAAGGGGACAAAAACCAAAAAAATTTAAAAACGGCTTTAATTACAAAAAAGGCCCCCCCATATCTCCCCTCCCCGAGCCAAAAATCACTTAATAATATATCCAATTATCAACCCAAAGAAACATAGTAAGACTTTATCGAAAAAATACAGGGAAATGGACCATTAAGAAAAAAAATTAATAAAAAATGACAAAAAGGGAAAAGGCAACAAGGCAGAAACAAAGAGGTGACGAAAAGGGGAAAATTTTAGCACAAATTTTCCCAAAAAGGGGTGGGTACTTTTTTATATGAAAGACCCCCGGGAAGCCAGGCAAAGCTGAATCAACCCCTTTTTAAAAATCGTTGGGGGAAACCCGGGCTTCACTGAAAGAGCGCCATTTTCCCGTCTGAAAGTAGTCCGTGTAGATATCTAGTTATTTTTCTGGTACCACACGAACGCCTGCGGGGCCGGGGGCCTCTACCACCCGGGGTTAACAATAAAAAAGCCCCTTTTTTTCCCCTTTAAAAAGGCCTAACCATCGTATTTAAAAAAAAAAAAGGAAGTAGTTTTAAATCGTTAGAGAGGGGTTTTTGTCTGTGGTCTCCCCCTTTGTGCCTGTGAAAAAAATGTTTAACTATTTTCTCAGCTGTTTTTAGGGCGCAAAGTTTCCCCCATATAATAAAAGGGGGTTTTTTTCCCAAAGGGAAAAATTTGGGGAAAACGGGTGTCCCAAGGGAATAAAAGGCCAGAAAAAGAAGGGCCCTTTTAAAATTTTGCATTTTTTTGAACAGGTGGGGAAAAAAAAATTTTTCCGGAATTTGAGATTGTTTTTATTGTTTTTCCCTTGCCAGTCTCCCTTTTTCCCCGATTTGCGCAACTAGCTTTTTAAAATTTTAACCCTTTTTCCCAAAAATCATGTGCCATAAGAAGTCAAAATTTTTTTTTTTTTTTTTTTTTTTTTTGGGGTCATCGCACCCAGGGGTTCCTTTGCGCTTCCCCCTTTTTTTTTTTCGTCCCATTTTTTCCCCCGGGCCCCTTTAAAGGCCACAAAATCCCGGCACTTTTTTTTTTTTAAAAAACGCCCATGATGTGTTTTTCCCATGGGATGTAATCATGATGCTATGGAATTTTCCTCTGGTTTTGGGCTGTGGGCAGGGCGAAACCCAAACCCTTTCTTTTATAATATTCCGGGGTCAACCCGGGCCCCGGGGATACAGCCCCTGCAGTGCTGGTCAGAAGATTTTTGAAAAACCCCCCCAAAAACGCATCCGGGGGAAGGGGGTGAACTCGACTGGGGGCCCAAGTTTCCCCAAAGAGCCCAAAACACCCCCCAAAAACCGGGGAAAAACCCCGGGTTTAAACCGAAAAATCCCCAAGTTTTTTTAAGGGCCGGGGGGTTCAAAAACCAAAAAACCCTTCCCCGTCAGTGGGCCCTTGCGTTAACCCCCTAACCACGGGGAGGGGTTTGAATACAAAATCTATTGTTTTTTTTTTTTGGGGTTTTTTTTTTTAAAAATTTAAAGGGGGGGTTGCTAAAGGTTGGGAAATTTTCCCCTCTCCACCCCTCCCCACATCTACGTGCTAAATTGGGGCTTTTTCCCCTCCTTGTCTGCAAGCTTTTTGGCAGAAAAAAGGGAAACCCAAATTGATTAACATATATTTTTGGCCCCGGGGGGGCCTCAAAATTTTTGTTCTAAAAGTGGGGTTCTCATGCTAATGGGTTTGGGGGGTTTGAATCTCGGGGGGCGTATTAAAAAATGGCCCTTTTCACTGTCCCATCTTTAAATTTTAAAATCATTGTTGTTCTTGGTGTCAGTAAAGATAAAAGTCCCCTTCCCCTAATTCCCTGGGTTAAACCCAGTCGGCCTTAAACACCGAGGGGGGGGGCGGACGTAAAAAAGTGAAAAATCAATCAATCAATCAAAAAATTATTTTGGACTTTCATGGTAAAGAAACTGAGGCATTTTAAGCTTCCCCTCGGGCCCCAAAATATTCTCGCGTTTAAAGATGAAGACATTACAGACAAATCACATCAAAATCATGGGGGGAGAGGACTTGCATATTTAAACCCCGTACATAAAAACTTCAGCTTGTTCGCTGTTTCCACGATAAAAAAATGACAAATAGGGGGGCTAACTGCAGCAATGTAAAGGGGCGTAACTACAAAAAATATCAGGGGTTTTCCCCTCGCTGCGGCGGGGCCCTTAAAAGGGGAAAAACCAAAGCGCCCCCAAAGGACATAATTGCATAAAATTTCACAAAAAACGCAACCTTTTAGCGCAAAATCTTATAAAATCAATCAAGCGTGAACAAACAACCCGCGCGCACACACACCACACACACACTCACACAGGCTAAAATGGGAAAAAAATAAAAGCAAGGGGAAAATTATAGACATTTTATATACAAATTATTTACAATGTGATTCCTTCCGAGCGGAAGGGCAGAGGGGTGATGAGGTCGGTTTCATGCAGAGAAAAAGGGGGATTTTTGAGGGGGGGACTTAAAGGAGAAAAAGTAGGTTGCTGAGGGGACTGAGGGGGGAAGTTTTTTCGGAAGTGGACAAAAACAGAAAGGGGCCGGGCCCCATATATTGGCTTATTGCGTGGAAAGGAAAAGTCAGGGCCCCAAGGGGAGAGCGGAGGGTGGGGGGAACATAGATCTAAAAACTTGACTTTTAATCGGGCGCTTTTTTGGGGTTTTTTGACCAGGGTGTGCATTTTTTAGGAAACCCAAATTTATCAGACCACCAAGGACTTAACTGTTGCATACCAAAAAATTTTATCAAAGTAAAAAAAAGTAAAGGAATAATGAGGCAGGTCTTCACGGGAACGGGGGTAGTAACAGGCCAACACTTATTCAATAAAACAGACTGCCAAGACGCTCAAGTAATAAACAGTATAAAAACATAACATAGAAGTCTAAAAAAAAGGGCATAAAATTTAAAACCTTCGATGGGACATAAAATTTTTTTCAGCCATTAAAGACTTGCTTTACACCTGGTTTTTTTTGAAGGAAGAAAACAGATACACATGTCCCTTTCTGTAACCAAGTTTTTCCGTATAGTTTTTAAAAAAAAACCGTATAAAAAAATGATAGTAAAACACAGTTGGGAGGGGCCCCAGGCCTGCCTGGGTTGGGTTTAAGTGCAGGCTTAAGGTTGTGCCCTGTACCATACACATGGGACCGTACTTTGTGAATAGGGTTTTTTTTCCCCCCGGAGACGTATTTTGAGAACTGAAACTGAAACTGCAGATTTTTGCAGTTTTTTTAAAGGGAAAAAAACGTACTAGAAACTTTCTTAGTATGTAATGTTAGCGATTGTCAACGGACATTAAGTAAAAAAATTTCTTTTTTTAATTTCAATTTCAAAAAAATATAACTTAATGAAAATTTTTTAGTGATGTAACTTTAGCAGATTGTCAACGACTATAACTGTAACAAACTTTCTTATGATGTAACTGTTTCAGATTTTCAAACGGCATATAATTCTACAAACTTTCTATATGAACTGTTGCAATTGCAACCCCTATAACTGTAAAAATTTCTTTGGGGGAAAGTTTTCAGATTGCAAAGGGGGGTTTAAAGACATACAAATTTTTTTGTGTGTAAATGTTAGAGATTGTCAAACGGGACATTAACTGTACATAGCAAACTTTTTTTTTGACGTAATGTTGAATTTTCCCAAAAACCGAAAAATGTAAAAAGCAAATTTTTTTAGTAATGTTGCAGATTGTCAAAAGGAAATTTTAAAAGCAACTTTCTTTTGATGTAACTGTTTGCAGATGTTTCCCGGGTATAACTAGCCAAACTTTCTTATGATGTAAATGTTGCGATTTTAAAGGGGATATAACACAAACTTTTTGTGTAAAGTTTCAATTGCAAACGGCTAAACTAGCAAAATTTTTAGTGATGTAATTTTGCAATTTTAAAACATAAAATAAAACTTTTTAGTCGTAACTGTTTGCTTTTTCAAAAGGGGAAATAATAGCAAACTTTCTTAGTGATGTAAGTTACAGATTTTTAAACGGACAATAACTACAAAACTTTTTTGATGAAAGTTAGCAGATTTTAAACGGACATTAATGCAAAATTTTTTGTGTGTAACTGTTAGCAATTGTCAAACGGACATTAACAGCAAACTTTCTTTGTGATGTAACTGTTTGCAGATTTTCAAACGACATTTTAAAAAAACAAAATTTCTTAGTGATGTAATTTGAGATTTTTAAAAAGGACATATAACTAGCAAAATTTTTGTGACGTAACGTAGCGATTGTCAAAATGTCAGTTTTAGCGCTTAAAAGAGCAAACTGGGCAACGAATCAAAGGGCAAAACGTATAAACTGTCAAAAAGGGGCATAATGTTGTACAGAGTATCAAGGGACATAATTTAAGGGGCTCATCGAAAGAATTTTACCGAAACCCATTGTTTTACAGGGGGCTTTTGATACGATCATGGGGAAAAAAAAAACCAAAAATCGAAAGGGGCTCAAGTGCAGCAACGGCAAAGGGGAAATTTTTTGTGCAGTTGGACCTTTTTTTTTTTTTTTTTTTAAAAAAGGGTTCCATGCCTTTTTCATTGGGGCCCTTTTTTTTTTTTTTTTGTTGTTGTTTTTTTTTAGACTACATTGATAAAGCAAAGGACATAACGCAGCGAAAGAACGTCACAAACCGTAAATTTTTAACAAAGGGGGTACCTGTAAAGACGTAAGGGAAAAAATTCCTCAAATTCAAAAAACAAAATATTAGGCCTTGTAGTGACATAATATACAAGCCTGTCGAAAAATATAAGCCTTGCGAAGGGCTAATTGCAGCAATTTTCAAAATAACATAATGTAGCGCTGTTAAAGGGGGAAAAAAATTTGCATTTTCGAAAGGTTAACACCTAAAAGGCAAGATGTAGCGGCCAAAAAGGGGACAAATGTAGCCCGTAAAGGGACTTTTGGCAGGTTTCCGTTTGTTTAGTGTAAAAACCTTTACTTAAGCAGTTTGTTTCAGCGTCAAAAAAATACAAGAAGTAAAGACTGAATGTGAAAATAAACAGGAAAAAAATTTATGAATAATTTCTTGAAATCCTGATCCCGTTGGGGAAGCGGGCGTTTTTGTCGGCATTTAGGACTCATGAAGGGTTGGTACTCAAATGGTTTCTTTCTTTTTGTTTTGTTGTTGTTGTGTTGTTGTTTTTTATGTATCTTTTTGGTTTTTTTCTTTTTCCTTTTTTTTCCCCTGTTTTTTATTTTTGTTGTTGTTGGTTTGTTATTGTTCTGTTTTCGAGGTGGAGAAGAATTTAATTTTTTTGAAAGAAACCTAATTTTTTTATTCTGAAAGTTCCCCTTTTCTCGTTCTCCCCTCTCCTCTTCTCTCTCTCTGTGTCTGTCTCCCCTTTCTTCTACTTTCGTTCCCTCTCTTCTCACTCTCTTTCTCTCCCTCTCCCTGTCTCTCCCTTCCTCCCCTCTCTCTCTCCCTTTTCCCCCTCCTCTCCCCATCTCTCCCCCCTCTCTCTGTGTCTGGGCTGTCTTTCCTGCCTCTCTCTCTCCCCTCGTCTCTTCTCTCTCTCTCTGTCTTCTCTCTTCTCTTGTCTCCCTCTGTCTTTACCTTCGTTCCCTCTCTGTCTCACTCTCTTTCTCTCCCTCTCCCTCTCTCTCCCTTCCCCCGTCTCCTCTCCCTCCCACTCTCTCTCCCCCCCTTCTCTCTCTGTCTGTCTGCTGTCTGTCTTTCTGCCTGTCTCTCTCCTCTCTTCTCTGTCTTCTGTCGTCTGCCTGCCTCTCTCTGTCTGTCGGGCTGTCTGCCTGCCTCTCTGCTGTCTTCTCCCGCCTCTCTCTCTCTTTTCTCTCTCTCTCTCCCGTCTCTGTCTCTCTCGGGGTTTGTTGAATGGTGTGGAAACGTAAAATTAACTTCAGTTTTAAACCCTTTCCTTGACAGACTAGGATAGGAAAGCCCGGGTGGACATGGCAAATGCTGCTCATTCAAATACGCCCACGGGACTTTTTTTCTTCTTTTCAGCACGATTTGACAATTTTGATGGATTTATTTTCTTTTTTTTAGCATCAAACAAGGAGTTTGATGTCAAATAAAATTTAAAAACATTAACATTGAAAAATAATAAAAAAAACAATTTTGTCTACAACACGTTAACCAAGGCATGAACTTGTCAGCAACCACACCGCAAACATAAGTCAAACAATAATCAGTTGCAGTTAAAAGAAACACCACGAGGGGGCGGATGGGACCCACACACCAATGCCTCCCACTCTCCGACAGTCACCTCCCAACTCCCGACGACTCGATATCATTTCTTCAAGCAAAGGGACTATCCCATGCGTTGCATGACCCTTTTGGACCAGTCACAGTTACCTTGTTTACAAACCGAATGGCAAGGTGGGGGGAGATGGCAAACCCCTGGAAAGCCACATAACGCGCAACAACCAGGCCCAGCACATAATCAAACAAGATCATGTTGCATATTTAGTTTATTAACCTTTAACTCCCATGTCCACCAACTGCAAAAACCTTAAACCCCTTTTAACTCCGTCATCCTGTCCACCAGCTTTCCTGCAGGAAGCTGGTGGATTTGGGTGGGGCGGAGTCAAAGGGTTAAGTTTTTCTTTGCAAGCATGGTTGACAAATGAAAAGGGGTTGGTGGACAGGCGCGGGGAGTCAAAGGGTTAATTAAACTCTCTTTCTAAAACAACTGAACATGTCTGTAGTTTGCCTTCAGATTCAAATGGTAACCAAACCCACGCGCGTCCCACGTTTCTCCAGCCCCCCTACACACACCCCACACAATACCAACAAGGCAATAACATGAAACATAGACGAATCTAAAACCAATTACAATATGTAATTGTGCAGGCCTTCTGCTGAGATATTTGAACAGCAATATTATGCTGTTTGCGACAAACATTTAAAATAGTCAGAAAGAAAGCAAAATACCTATCTCTGATTAAACTTTAATCTTCTACATTTCAAAGCGTCAAAGATTCATTCAACAAACGAGACAGTCTTGATGGAGGCAGACACAAGTAGATCACTCATAAGGAAGATTAGGAAGAACAAGCAACATTTATAGGCCATTTTATGAGGAAGGGGGGATTTGGAGCACTTGGTCACAACGGGAAGCTGGAGGGAAAGAGAGCACCAGGTAGACCCAGGGAGAGAATGCTGGACGGACTTGCAGAGTGGCTGGGGATGAGGAGGGTGGGGGAGATGCTGGGGGCAACGAGAGATAGAGATGGTTGGAAGTCCATGGTCGCCAACGCCATGCGGCAGGGCACCTGATGATGATGATGATGATGATGATGATGATGATGATGATGATGATGATGATGATGATGAAAGATTCATTTTGCTACAGGAGGAAGAAAACTGTCATCATCTACTCTCTATGTCCCTTTTGGAGTGCGCTCGTGTTTATATGAGCCTAGTAAGAATATTGCAAAACGATAATATACTTTGAACGAGCAATAGCGAAAGCAGTACTTTGAGTACGTTAAGTTAATATGGCATAAAAGTAAAGCTCCCGTCTATCAGACTGACTGCATGCGTTAGAATGAGGCTAGAAAGAGAGAGAAAGAGAGAGAGAAGGGGGAGACAGAGAGAGAGAGACAGAAAGAGAGAGACAGAGAGAGAGAGAGAAAAGAGAGAGAGAGAGAGAGGGGAGAGAGAGAGAGAGAGAGAGAGAGAGAGAGAGACAGAGACAGAGAGAGACAGAGAGACAGAGAGAGAGAAAACAACGCAGCATGCCTGGTCTACTTGCTATCTCACCCCAAAGACAGAACTGAACGTCGATTATGTCTTGTCGGTTCCCCAACGACGGCAATGGTCACTTGACTAAAAACAAAACAAAACAAAACAAAACAAAACAAAGCAAAGCAAAGCAAAGCAAAACAAAACAAAACAAAACAAAACAAAACAAACAAAACAAAACAAAACAAAGCAAAACAAAAGATACAAGTCAATACCTTCAGCGTGTTCTCTCTCTCTCTCTCTGTATGTCTGTCTCTCTGTCTCTCTCTCTCTCCGTCTCTCTCTCTCTGTCTGTCTCTGTCTGCCTGTCTGTCTGTCTGTCTGTCTGTCAGTCATTGTCATTCTCCATCTGCAAGGTAAGGTCACATCAGAAGATGACTGTGACCGTTTCATTCCAGTTCCTGTCGGCTAGCATGGAGCTTGGTGGTCAGAGGAGTCGTAATGGGTCATTCCTTCTGTCGCTTCACTTTGACAGAGGCCATATCTTTTTGGTGTCCTCTTGATGGCAGGACCAGGTTGGTGATGGGGTCAGTTGGAACATGCGGTTTATACAGGCGTTGAGCCGGTTGTGACTGATGTGGAGCCTGATCATGATCACTTGATCCTCATTGGACAGAAAGTACTAGTAGTTGTTCCTTTCTGTTCGTGATATAATACTAATACAATAAAAAATGTAGGCTGAGTAAAAAACATAGGCTAGGTAGGACCTCAGGACCTGACCAGCTCATGGGTTCATGTGCAGACTTTAGGCTTGTGGCATGATCACCATGCACATGGCACCTGTGACGTTAGCGCATAGAGAATTCATTCCGAGCGTGGGAGACGTCATCTTGAGAAACTGAAACTGAAACTGTTCGTAGCTGAAAAAATGATCTGATGATGGTCTTCTTTCAACTGTAGCTGGTGCTGCTGTCTGTTTTGTTTGTTTTTTGTTTTTTTGTTTGTTTGTTTGTTTGTTTGTTTGCTTGTTTGCCTGCTCATCACCGTTTTTATTTCTTGGTATTCTAATGTGAGCGAAAGATCTACTGGAGGACAACTTTTTCTGGTTCTTCTGACTTGCTGGAAAGCCTTGATGAAGTAGATTAAAATCTACCATATGATGAATACGTTTCTAAATACGATTCTAACCAAACAGAAAAATATCGCAACTGTTGTATCAAAAAAGGACGATGAAAGGATGCTATGAGGCTGATAGTGTTTTTCTTTTTTCTTTTCGTAGGAAGATAAACTGTGCAAACAGTTGTTGCACGTGGAGACTTCTTAGGACATCTATATCGCTGTGGTAAAGCCAGAAAATGCCAGGGACCGATCTGATAGGGATGAGATGGTGGAGATGGCAGAGAGGACCCATGTGCCTTGGGTACAGACAATCGATATCGTGACCTGGAATACTGCATTCTCCACGCTTTCATTACTCACCCCCGCTCCGTACCCACCCCCACACCCCACCCACATTTTCTCCCCCACCCCCCGTCTATCCACACCCATCCTACATAGGACGGAGACTGGTGCCAGCCCCACAACAACAGGAATGCTACAGTTTCCTACAAC
The DNA here is from genome assembly GCA_030674185.1 of Monoplex corrugatus. Classification (NCBI taxonomy): domain Eukaryota; kingdom Metazoa; phylum Mollusca; class Gastropoda; order Littorinimorpha; family Ranellidae; genus Monoplex; species Monoplex corrugatus. The sequence goes on from JAPXFY010002274.1 coordinate 19,348, forward strand.
GCTCCCACTGCAGTTCTGTCCCCTCGCCGCCGGCTGGGTTTTCTCCCTTCAACCCCTTTTTTCAACCAACAAGAAAGAGACAGAGGAAAAAAAAATGACGCAGACACACATTCCAAATAACATTAAATGAAAGAAAAAAAAAAAAAGTAAAAAGAGAAAAAACGGGGGGATGGGGAAACAGATTATTACGTTTTTAAAATCGACACAGAGGGATGCATGTCTGTTTGTCTGTCTGTGAATAAATGTTAATAGGTCAGCTAAACATGTGTCATGTGTTCATGGGTAATTTTCTCCAGATTTTCGTACAGATTGTACACACTCTGATCCCTTAATGAAGAACCGCTAGTGTATATATAATATGGACTGGTGGGCAATTGTTTTGGCCAGTATCGTCCAAAATGAGATAATATTTATTTGAAGATATTTCGATCATTTGAGGACGGATTTGAATTAAATTCAGGGGTAAATATATGTTGCTTACGAAGTTAAAAATTAGTGTGCGAGTTTCACAGTGGACAGTCAAATGTGAAGTTCACTACAGCTACAAAATATATGTCTACAAAATATATGTCTACAAAATATATGTCTACAAAATACATGTATGGAACTAAATCTGGGGACGCTAGAAAGTTGGTTTGGTTTGGTTCAGTTTTTACGTCGACACCCACCTCAGGTGATATGGCCGACGGGGATAACCATCCCAGGGATGTGGGGTAAGGGGACTCATCTAATCCTGTACTGACACCACCAGAACAACAATGATGTTAATTAAGATGGGACAGTGAGATGGCCAGTTTTAATATAGCGTACCCCGGGATTCGAACCCACAACCATTAGCATGTGAATCCGAAGCTCAAACCAACTGAGCTACTGGGGCCCGCGGACGCTAGAAAGAACTACCAATCGTGAAAATACATTTACTTGCTCTGGAAAATTTTGTTTGTCTTTATCAGGGCACCATAAAAGATACAATTCATGGAGAGTATGGAAGATTTTTATTACATGTAAATTCATTATTAACCCTTTGACTCCCGCACCCTATTCACCAACTGCAAAAACTTAACCCTTTGACTTCCTCACCTTATCCACCAGCTTCCTGCAGGAAGCTGGTGGATAGGATGAGGGAGTCAAAGGGTTAAGTTTTTGCTTTGCTACACTGTGCTAGCAAGGTTGACAATGCAGGATGCTGGTGGACAGGGTTCGGGAGTCAAAGGGTTAAGTGCATGACATATTGGTCAAAGATAACTCGTATGAATCACCGTAGATTATGTTTAAGGGCTTACACAGTGTAATATGATTTACAATGTAAGAGTTAACAGACTTGGGTATCAGATATTAGCACACGCTTGTATAGAATACCTTACATTTGTTTGGGATAAACAAGGAGTTGAAATATGAATACTTTCATAGCATGCTTCAAACAGGGATTGACTTTGATTGTCTTACCACAACCGTAGTAGGTGTTCGTTCAATGGAAAAAATGGTCTGACATAATGCGCCAAACACAGCCTGTTTTGCTGATCAGCTAGGTCCGACATGTTCCCACATGGATACCAAGTTTGTCGACTTTCCAAGCTATCAAAGTAAAAGAAAAATTCGGCTCCGTTAAGCCTTTGACACCCGCAGGAAGCTGGTGGATAGGGTGAGGAGTCACAGGGTTAAGGTTTTGCTCTGCTGTCATGGCTGACAATGCAGGTTGCTGGCAGACAGGGTGAGGAAGTCAAAGAGTTAACAAAAATGTGCTAGCGATATTTTTTTAGCCGTTTCTGGATGGATCTTTACCAACATTTGATCAGAGATGTGGATCATTGAGAAGTCTTGAACTATGATTGCAAGTTGCGGTGTTAAAAACAAATCGTACCTAAACTCTCTGCACGTTTTTATGGAAGGTGCCTGAACAGGATTTCCTTAGGTAACTCTGACATGTCATCATCATCATCATCATCAGGTGCCCTGCCGCATGGCGTTGGCGACCATGGACTTCCAACCATCTCTATCTCTCGTTGCCCCCAGCATCTCCCCCACCCTTCTCATCCCCAGCCACTCTGCAAGTCCGTCCAGCATTCTCTCCCTGGGTCTACCTGGTGTTCTCTTTCCCTCCAGTTTTCCCGTTGTGACCAGGTGCTCCAAATCCCCCTTCCTCATAAAATGGCCTATAAATGTTGCTTGTCTTTTCCTAATCTTCCTTATGAGTGATCTACTTGTGTCTGCCTCCATCAGGACTGTCTCGTTTGTTTTCTTTGCTGTCCATGGAACTCTCAACATTCTTCTGAGAAACCATATCTCGGCTGCTTCAATGTTGCTCTGGCTTTGCTTGCTGACTGTCCACGCCTCGCATCTGTACAACAGTATTGGTTCTATATAACATTCAAGGACTCTCTTTCTGATGTTAATTGATAGGCATTTGTTGGTAAGAATGCTAGTCATCTTCTTGAATGCTGTTTTGGCTCGGCCGAATCTGCCAGCTATTTCCGATGTGCATCTGCCGTCTGATGAAATGACCGTTCTCAGGTATTTGAACTTATTAACCTGTGTCAAGATTGTGCCATTTGCTGTTATTTTGCATGAGGGGATTTCATGTACTTTACTGATCACCATGACTTCAGTCCGACATATATTTTCTCTTTATCTACAATCCCGACAGCCTACCCATTGTTCTCGCTTCACATCGAGTTTTAGTTAATCTAATCATTTAACAATTTCACATGACACTGATAATTACAAAATCTATAATGTATGTCACAACTTTTGAATTGAAAATGACCCTGTTAGAATGGCTTTACCATTTTTTTTCACAAGCGTCTTGCAAAGTCACCGGCCAAATGGTCTCTTAGGGAAGAAAGCGCGCGTGCACACGTACACGCGCGCGCGCGCACACACACACACACACACACACAACATATATATATGTATATGTATATGTATATATATATATACAGACATACAGACACGAGCGCGCACACACACACACACGAGCGCGCACAACACACACACACACACAACACAACACACACACACGCACGCACGCACACACACATACACAGACACACAGACACACGCATACACGCATACACACACGCATGCACACACACACACATACACACACACACACACACATACACACACACACACACACACACACGTACAAACGGA
>JAPXFY010002275.1:0-7500 GCA_030674185.1 Monoplex corrugatus
ACAATTTAGACCCAAATGAACTGAAAAATTACTGGCCTATCTCTAATCTCTCTTTCTTGTCAAAACTCATCGAAAAAGTTGTCCTCAACCAGCTGAACTCTCACCTGTCTGCCAACAATCTCCTCAATCCTTTTCAGTCAGCCTACCGCCAGTGCCATAGCACTGAAACTGCCCTGCTACACATTCTCAACAATCTCCTCCTTGCAACTGATACTGGCAAAAATGCACTTAATACATGTACCCAATTATCAATCCTAAGAAAAAGTATGCGAGGCTTTATCGAACACATACAGGTGAATGGACCAGCAAGGCAATAATGATAGGAAGAAATGATGAAAAGCAAAGGAGGAAGAAAGAAACAAAGAGAGTGACAGAAAATAGGAAATTTCTAGCACAGAATTTCCAGAAGGTGGATTTGCTATTTATATTGAAAGAGCCCCCAGCATTCCCACGGGGGAAAGTATAGATTTGAATAGCTGATCAGATATAAGCAGTTGGTAACACCAAGTGATCAGTTATCCAGCAAAGACAGGACCAGCCACACAACCATCCATTCAACCTGATTCCCCCCCCCCCCCCCCCTGTGGGGATACCGAGGGCTCTTTCAGTATAAATAGTATCTCCACCTTCCGGAAATTCTGTGCCAGAAGTTTCCTCTTTTCTGTCACTCTCTTTGTTTCTGCGTTATTCTTTAGCTTTCTGTCATTTCTTCCTATCATTTTCTGCCTTGCTGGTCCACTCACCTGTATATATTCGATAAAGTCTTACGTACTTTCTCTTACGATTGATAATTGGGTACTTGTATTAAGTGCATTTTTGGCTCTAGGAAACGAATATACGAAAGTAATTTTAAGTAATTTAGGCCCGTTTTTAGATATGTTTTTAGTGTCCGTATTTATGTTCAAATTTATATTCAGGTTTGTCAACGCCAGGGGCATCTCATTAGATTATGTGCTTGAATGCATTGATTTGTGTATTTAATTTTCTTTTCTCATTTTCTGTTGAAGTAATGTATATGTTTTGAAATTGTTGTAGCTCTGTTATGGCTCTGTGCAGTCGGCTGGACTCAGGTTGTAATTCTTTTTACTATTTATTTAACAGGTCTGATGAATGAAGTTTACAAGCTGAATTATGTGTTTGGCTGTTGTTGCTGCTCCTGTTGTTGTTTTGTTGTGGTGTTGTTGCTGCCACCGTTGTTGCTTGATTGATAACTTTACAGCACACAACAAGAAAGACTGATTAATGTTACATTATTTTCATACTGATAGTAGAAAATAGAACTGACTTTCAATGAAGACACAAATCTGTGACATCAAATTATTACTAACTTACACACAGTATTATATCTTCTTATTATTATCAATCGCTACTCTGTGTAACAGAAATGGCCACATAAATGCTCAGAGTAGAAAACACAACTGGCTTTTCATGAAGACACAAATCAGTGACAACGAATTATTACTGACATTACAAACAGTATTCTTATCATTATTATCAATCACTATTACCGTAAAATACCGAGTATAAGCCCACCCCCCCTTTGCACAGTTTGAGGCCCAAAAAGGGGGGGTGGGCTTATACACAGTATATACCCCTGTGCATGAAACTTTATAACCCACAATAGGGAAATTATACTGCTTGCTACTTTCCGAATGTTCTGTTATTTAAACCCACCCACGGAAATGCAAACACACACATTCACGCAATCACACACGAGCATGCAGGTATGGAGAGAGTGAGATTGACACCGTGGTAGATTTATAATGATTTTAATTTATAAGAGTCCCTTTCTCTTCTGGGATTGCCTGAACAAAACATATTGGAAAAAAACAATAACGCATATTTCGATTGGCCGAACAAAACATATCGGAAAAATCAATAATTTATCTTTCATTCAAAAACAATCAGTCACTTGTTCTTATCTCTTCGGAGATTGTTTGAATAACAATAAAAGCGAAGATCAATGACTTATCCTAGTCTTTATTCTGAACCAGAAAAGTCCTTTTCACTCGTCCTCAATCAGCATGAATTGTCACTCATCAAACCCAAAGAAGTCTTCTCCTTCTTCTCCTTCTTCTTCTCTGTCTGCATCCCCTTCCTCTTCTTCTTCCTCTTCCTCCTCCTGGTCACCAGGGGCATCGTTGGCAGCGGGAAGGTGAACCACAATGTCCTCTGGAAACCACTCCAGAGTTTGGTCATCTTCTGACCCATCCATGGCGTTGGAGATTGCGCACCTCTTGAAGGCAGTGACGATGATGTCAGGTCTGACGCTGTGCCAGGCTCTACCCACCCAGCTGATGACATCCTGTCTGGTGGGTTGCCTGAGATTGCCCGGAGCTGTCAGCGGACGGTCTTCTCTCATCCAGGTGACCCAGGTGTCACGCACGGCATCTTTGAAAGGCTTCGTGATGCTCACGTCCACTGGTTGGGCGAGTGGGGTGCAGCCACCAGGAATGTACACCACGTCCACGTTGCGCTCTAGTAGAGCTTCCCTCACTTCTTGGGTGCGATGAGCCGGGTAGCTATCCAGCACCAACAATCGGCGGCCGTCTGCCCTGCCCAGGATTCGCCTGATCCAAACCATCAGAGCCTCTCGAGTCATCCACCCATTTCTCGTGGCATGAACTCGGACGTTGTCTGGCACCTGCAGCTGCTGGTAGACCCGTGGAGGGATCTGGCCATTCCTTTCCTTGAAGACGATCATTGCTGGGAACTTTGTCCCATCTGCTGTAACAAACAAGGCTACAGTGAACCCCCGTTTTTCCGCTCTTGTTGTCTTAGTCCTGACTTGACGACAACCTTTCTTGTTATTGGTCCTTTGAGGCAGCATATCAAATCTCAGCATGGTTTGATCCATATTCATGACGCAGTTGAGGGGATAGTCATGTTGTCTCCGCAGCATCAGTACAGCACGCCGATAATTGAAGAGCAGATCCCGGAATTCCCCTGGCACCTTCTGGCTGATGGAAGTGGATCTTTGCGTGGATATGCCATGGCGCTTTTTCCAGCGTTGAACCCACATGTCGGAAGCAACGAACCCATCCAGCTGCAGAGCACCTGCAAAAGACAGCAGAACCAATACAATCCATTTGATGTGCCTTTACGCATCCGTGCAAAAAAAGATATGTGATGTTTCGAAAATATCACTGAAATTTCACACACACACACACACACACACACACACACACACGCACACACACACACACACACACACACACACACACACACATTTCAATAACTTTAATCGCATAAAAAAATCGCACAACAAAGCAAGAAACCCCTGCACATGGCCACACCATTTACCCAAGCAAGTGCAACACGTTCAGAGCACGAAAATCAGCCTCATCCCCTATCACACATCCGTCCCACAAAAAGTCCATTCATGCGGTAGGCCCATCCCGCACCCACAGCGATGCTGTCCATCTGCACACGCACGGTCCATCTTTCTCTCTCCCTCCCCACTCCCTCTCTCTCTCTCTCTCACACACACACACACACACACACACACGGACGAGCATGCATGCAATTTGTTCGAAACAGTCTGAAAAGAAAGAAGGCTTACCTACTATTTCCAAAGCTCTCGTGCTGAGGTCTTTGTTGCGAACAACTCTTCCTGCTGCTCGTTCCTCTTCCAAGAATTCAAGCACAGCCAGATCTAGTTCTTCGGATACCACGTTTTACCGGGATGAATCTTTTTTTTCTCCTTTTGTTTCCCTGTTTGATTCTGTATCAAAACATGCCTCATTTCATTCCACTGCCGCACCTGCTTTCTATCCACTCCAAACTCTTTGGCAGTTTCGGAAACATTGTGATTTCGAAGGAACTGGAAGGCAGAAAGTTTGAACTCCACTGAATATGACTTCCGACGAGGCATTGTCCTAATTCTAACAATGAACCATGGGAATGAAAACAAGCATGCCTAGGGCTTGTATGACGTGCTCATTTAATGTGTTCCAATGTTTGACGCCCCTACGGAATCTGTGACGACTCTCCTTGGGGTACACGAAGGGGTTGGAAAAAAAATCAAAATTAAAGCTAAAGTGGGGGTGGGCTTATACAAGGTATTCCACCCTTTGTACAGTTTTTGCCTCAAAGTAGGGGGTGGGTTTATACTACGAGATGGGCTAATATTCGGTAGTTTACGGTATGTGTGACAGAAATGGCCCCATAAATGCTGAGAGTAGTAAACAGTACTGGCTTTTAATGAAGACACAAATCAGTGACAACGAATTATTACTAACATTATAAACAGTACTGCTTCTTATCGTTAAATTATTACTAACATTACAAACAGTATTACTCCTTATTATCATCAATCGCTATTATGTGTGACAGGAATGGCCCTATAGTGCGGTGGATCACAAATCATCATCTTCTGGGGTTTTATGGTTTTTCTTGGGTGTCACAAGTTCTGTCAGCCATCGTGGCCTGCGACAGGTATTTCTGCATTCTGCAACCACTCAAGTCTCAGATGGTTCTTCCTGCTTCTACCATGGCTGTGATAATTGCTGCTGTGTTCGTAGTGGTTGTAGGACTCCGGTTCCTTGTGAACACTCGCTATTACTTCGTCTGCCTTTACGATCTGGTCACGGACAGTACTATCATGAGAGCCACTGGTAGAGAGTTTTATTACAGGCATAAGAAACTGGTGGATTTTCTGGACATTTTCTTGTACGGAGTGGGTCTCCCATGGATGGTGATCGTGGTGGTGGTGTCCACAACGGTCGTAACGGTGATCAAGTTACGCCAAGCTGCAAAATGGCGGGCAGCCATGTCCTCATGCAGTGGTGCTGTGTCTGTGCGAGACATTGCTTTGACCCGGATGTTGGTTGGGAACTCCATATTTTTTATCATCTGTGTTTACCCAAATGGCTTGTTCAGGTACGTATTTTCATTCATGTTATGTCTGATATATTCAATACATGTGAATTCATGATTCATATCAGTAATGATAATTCACTAATTATTTGTAATGCATTTTATTCAAGTACGTATTTTATTCATGCTATGTATGATGTATTCTGTTCATGTGAATTCATGAATTCATATCAGTAATTATAATTCACTAATTACTTGTAATGTATTTTATTCAGGTACATATTTTATTCATGCTATGTGTGATGTATTCAGTTCACTGAATTCATGAATGTGTATCTATAATGATAATTCATAAATTACTTGGGATGCATTTTTATTCAAGTACGTATTTCAGTCATGCTATGTATGATGTATTCAGTTCATATGAATTCATGAGTATGTATCTATAATGATAATTCACTAATTATTTGGAATGCATTTTATTCAGGTATGCATTTTCATTCATGCTATGTATGATGTATTCAGTTCATGTGAATTCACGAATTCATATCCGTAATGATAAATCACCTGTTACTTGTAATGCATTTTATTCAAGCACGTATTTTATTCATGCTATGTATGATGTATTCAATTCATGTGAATTCATGAATGTGTATCAATAATGATAATTCACCGTTACTTGGGATGCAATACTTACCCCATGATAATAACATATTTTTTGCATTCACAAATGCATTCTAAGAAAAATAAGCTTCTACAGTCAATAGTCACATAATGTATCCGATATTTAAAAAATTCCCTAGTGCCTAAGAAAGTGCAATCCGGTATGCATTCCTAGTAAAAAAAATTTATATTTCATTAATATTTAGATAATGTATTTAAAAAAATATCTCAGACTTAAGGCAATCCAGTATGCATTTCGAGTATAAAAAAAAGAAGTAGGTTTATATTTCAATAATATTGACATAATAGAAAAGCAGTCCATACTACGCACAGTTAACAATACAAGTTATAGTAGCAAACCACCAGATATATTTAACGAGACCACGATAAAGTTTCTTGTAAATTTTGTTCACCAAGTCATGTCCATAGACTGAAGATCGTTCGTTGCGTGGACATCGCTCATGGTTAGCGATGACTGCTCCTGACATAAGTCTTCACATCAATCCTATCATCTAGCAGTCTTGAAAATTTATTCATTTAAGGGGGCAGACCTACCCAGATTTGGCTACCAAGATTGTGATGTTCAGTGTTGCAGTTCTAATTAACCAATCACCATGATATTTGGCACGAAGATACCCCAGACAGTATTCTTTGGATTGAATATCTTTGTTGGGGTCTGTGTGTTATGAAAAGTTGTCAAAAATTAATTAATTAATTTTTTTCTCGCGAAAATGAAAAAAATATAGTACATACTGTGACATTTATAACTACACATATATTCATGTTAGGAATTTGATATTTAGTGAGCATACACATCTGTGTGGTATGTATGGCATGTAGTAGAATCTTAGCTCTACTATCATTATTTTCTGTACAATCATCACATCAATTTTCAGAATAATTTTAATAAAATATTATAATACAACTTTTGATAAAAATGTTTCTTTCAAGCAGAACTGCAAGATTGTACTACCGGCTATAGGTACCTGTCCGTCCCTGCTATATGTGTGCCGAATATCAAGGAAATCGGATGAAAACATTTGAACATATTAGGTCTGATGTATACAATCTCGCGAAAATCAACTTTTCATAACTCACAGACCCCAACAAAGATATTCAATCCAAAGAATACTGTCTGAGATATCTTCTTGCCAAATGTCATGGTGATTGGTTAATTAGAACTGAAACACTGAACATCACAATCTTGGTACCCAAATCTGGGTAGGTCTGCCCCCTTAAAGTTATTAATATACACGTGAATCATAAAAGGGAAAGAAAAACACGGAAAATGTGAGTAAAAAAACCCCCATTGTTCATTATGTTAAGCAGTCAATCAGTCATTCTAATGTCATTATGGGCCATAATACTGAAAGTATTTTGTCTGCTTTTACATGAAATGTTGTAATCTTGGAAACATGAACGAATTTCATTTAGATTCGAGGATGCAAATTTTTCTTATACAAGTGTTGAAACATAAGTAGGCTGTGAGCGCTTAGTCTAAAAGAAATTGAGTATATGATTTTCTATGTGCCATTTTAAGCCACTGAATTCTTTGTTCTTCTTTGTAAAAGCATAAGAAATTCATTGTATTTTTTTTAAATCAATAGATACAGTTTAATGTAGTATATCAATAGTCATGTTAGTTCAACAGTCACATGTATAAGATACTGTTGGTCAAAATTAAACAATTCTCCGAGGATTTCACACATACACAATAAAGAAATATATTTCAAAAGACAATCATTACGCAGTTTTAACACACATTTGTCTGGCATTTGAAAAATGAAAATTTCAATGAATTAAATTAAGTCTGAAACAGGTACACATGTGCGGGCATTATTGGTAAGTGATAGTGAAGAAAAAATCAATGTAACATAAAGTTAGTGTTCAAGAAACGTAGGTTTATAATGGCGTCAACTGGCAGAAAGCTGTGTAAGGCAGGATTAATTCTTGCGTTATACTCTTTTACTAACAACATAGAGTGTAGTTGCTTCGTAAATTAAAAGCATTTATATTTGA
>JAPXFY010002275.1:12500-28425 GCA_030674185.1 Monoplex corrugatus
GCAGTAGCGACTTACCCAATTCATATTGTGAACTGAGAATTATCGTTCTTGTCTGTAACTATAGAGATAGAGTTGTTTCCCGTTGTTTTGGAAACCGTTTTGGCGTTGCCTGTCGATCTTCTTGAAACCAGACACAAGAAAAGTCTGTGACTCATAATCAAGTTTGTGATGCTAATTATTAACACACTAAAAATTGGTGACCCCGACTATCAGGGATACCTTTGTACAGTTTTGAGACAAATGTGCAGACCTGCATGCAGAGTATCAATTTGATAATTTGATATGCAGAGTATCAATTTGATAATTTGATAATCAGATACACACGTTGAAGATTCTGTAAGTTATGTCAGTGGCTGGTTTACGGACCTATATACATGTGAATACCCAACAATGATAACAACAACAATAACAACAGTGATAGTATAATATATTACGACTGTTCTACTTCTACTGCTGCTGCTGATGCTACTACTACTACAACTACTACTACTTCTCCTGCTCTTCCTCTTCCTCCTCCTCCTACTAGATCTATTTATACTACTGCTATTACTACTAATGATAATAATAATAATGACAATAATAATAATAGTAATATAATGATAATAACAAATAATATACATAGCCAGCATGGACGTCCACCAAGGATGCAGACTGTACAACAACATGGTGGAATGTGGTCTGCTTGCGTTTTCCGTGCTTCACTAAAACGTCCCATCATGTGCATTGTGTAACGAGCCCAAACAACTTTGAATTATAGTGCTATACAAGAACGATTTATACCGGTAACAACCACAACAACAACGATAACAACAACAACGATAACAACAACAACAACCGTGATAATGTAATATATTACTACTACTGCTTCTACTACTACTGCTGCTGCTGCTGCTGCTACTACTACTACTACTATTACTCCTCCTTTTCCATCCTACTCCTACTACTATTATTACTTCTTCTCCTCCTATCCTCCTCCTCCTCCTCCTCCTCCTACTACTACACGTACTTCCACTTCTCTTCTTCCTCCTCCTCCTACTACTACTACACGTACTTCCACTACTCTTCCTCCTCCTCCTCCTACTACTACTACACGTACTTCCACTTCTCTTCTTCCTCCTCCTCCTACTACTACTACTACACGTACTTCCACTTCTCTTCCTCCTCCTCCTACTACTACTACTACACGTACTTCCACTTCTCTTCCTCCTCCTCCTCCTACTACTACAACACTTATTTCCACTTCTCTTCTTCCTCCTCCTCCTACTACTACTACACGTACTTCCACTTCTCTTCCTCCTCCTCCTCCTACTACTACTACACGTACTTCCACTTCTCTTCCTCCTCCTCCTCCTACTACTACTACATGTACTTCCACTTCTCTTCTCCTCCTCCTCCTACTACTACTACACGTACTTCCACTTCTCTTTCCTCCTCCTCTCTACTACTACTACACGTACTTCCACTTCTCTTCCTCCTCCTCCTCCTACTACTACTACAGTACTTCCACTTCTCTCTTCCTCCCTCCTCCTCCTACTACACTACTACTAGCGCTACTTCCACTTACTCTTCCTCCTTCCATCCTACTCCTACTACTAATATCTTCCTCCTACCTCCTTCCTTACTACTCTCTTCACTCCTTCTCTCCTCCTACTACACTACTACACGTACTTCCACTTCTCTTCCTCCTCCTCCTCCTTACTACTACTACACGTACTTCCACTTCTCTTCCTCCTCCTCCTCCTACTACTACTACACGTACTTCCACTTCTCTTCCTCCTCCTCCTCCTACTACTACTACACGTACTTCCACTTCTCTTTCCCTCCTCCTCCTACTATTCTACACGTATTCCACTTCTCTTCTCCTCCTCCTCCTACTACTACTACACGTACTTCCACTTCTCTTCCTCCTCCTCCTCCTACTCTACTACTACACGTACTTCCACTTCTCTTCTCTCCTCCTCCTCCTACTACTACTACACGTACTTCCACTTCTCTTCCTCCTCCTCCTACTACTACTCATGTACTTCCACTTCTCTTCCTCCTCCTCCTCCTACTACTACTACACGTACTTCCACTTCTCTTCTCCTCCTCCTCCTCCTACTACTACTACATGTACTTCCACTTCTCTTCCTCCTCCTCCTCACTACACTACTACTACATGTACTTCCACTTCTCTTCCTCCTCCTCCTCCTACACTACTACTACACGTACTTCCACTTACTCTTCCTCCTCCTCCTCCTACTACTACTACACGTACTTCCACTTCTCTTCCTCCTCCTCCTACTACTACTACACGTACTTCCACTTCTCTTCCTCCTCCTCCTCTACTACTACTACTACACGTACTTCCACTTCTCTTTCTCCTCCTCCTCCTACTACTACTACACGTACTTCTCCTTCTCTTCCTCCTCCTCCTCCTACTACTACTACACGTACTTCCACTTCTCTTCCTCCTCCTCCTCTACTACTACTACACGTACTTCCACTTCTCTTCCTCTCCTCCTCCTACTACTACTACACGTACTTCCACTTCTCTTTCCTCCTCCTCCTCCTACTACTACTACACGTACTTCCACTTCTCTTCCTCCTCCTCCTCCTACTACTACTACACGTACTTCCACTTCTCTTTCTCCTCCTCTACTAACTACTACTACGTACTCTTCTCACTATACTCTATTCTCCTCCTCCTCCTACTACTACTACTATACTTCTTCACTTCTCTTCCTCCTCCTCCTCTCTACTACTACTACACGTACTTCCACTTCTCTTCCTCCTCCTCCTCCTACCACTACTACACGTACTTCCACTTCTCTTCCTCCTCCTCCTCTACTACTACTACACGTACTTCCACTTCTCTTCCTCCTCCTCCTCACTACTACTACTACACGTACTTCCACTTCTCTTCCTCCTCCTCCTCCTACTACTACTAACGTACTTCCACTTCTCTTCTCTCCTCCTCCTACTACTACTACTACACGTACTTCCACTTCTCTTCCTCCTCCTCCTCCTACCTACTACTACTACACGTACTTCCACTCTCTTTCCTCCTCCTCCTCCTACTCTACTACATATACTTCCACTTCTCTTCCTCCTCCTCCTCTACTACTACACTATTCCACTTCTCTTTCCTCCTACTCTCCTACTACTACTACATGTACTTCCACTTCTCTTCCTCCTCCTCCTCCTACTACTACTCACGTACTTCCACTTTCTGTCCTCCTCCTACTCCTACTACTACTACACGTACTTCCACTCTCTCTCCTCTCCTCCTACTACTACTACTACTATACACGTACTTCCACTTCTCTTCTCCTCTCTCCTACTACTACTACTACACGTACTTCCACTCTCTTTCCTCCTCCTCCTCTACTACTACCGTACTTCCACTTCTCTCCTCTCTCCTCTACTACTACTACTACACGTACTTCCATTCTCTTCTCCTCCTACTACTACTACTACTACACGTACTTCACTTCTCTTCTCCTCCTCCTCTATACTACACGTACTTCCACTTCTCTTCCTCCTCCTCTATACTACTACTACAGTACTATCACTTCTCTATTCATCATCACATATAAAACTACTACACGTACTTACACTTCCTCTCTCTCCTCCTCTCTACACTACTACACGTACTTCCACTTTCTCTTTCATCCTCCTCCTCTACCACTACTACACGTACTTCCACTTCTCTTCCTCCTCCTCCTCCTACTACTACTACACGTACTTCCACTTCTCTTTCTCCTCTCTCTTAATACTATACACGTACTTCACTTCTCTTCCTCCTCTCTACTACTACTACAGTACTTCCACTATCCTTCCTCTCTCCTACTACTACTATACACGTACTTCCACTTCTCTTTCTCCTCCTCTCTACTACTATACAGTACTTCACTTCTTTCCTCCTCTCTCCTACTACTACTACACGTACTTCCACTTCTTTCCTCTCCTCCTACTACCACTACTACCTACTTCCACTTCTCTTCTTCTACTCCTACTACTACTACACGTACTTCCACTCTCTTCTCTCCTCCTCTACTACTACTACTACAGTATTCCACTTCTCTTTCTCTCCCTCTTACCACTACATGTACTTCCACTTCTCTTCTCCTCCTCCTCCTCCACTACTACATCTGCTGTGCTGTGCTACTACTACTACTACTACTATTACTCCTCTTTCCATCCTACTCTACTACTATTATTACTTCTTCTCTCCTATCCTCCTTCTCCTCCTACTATACTACTACTTGCTGTTGCTGCTCAACCATACTACACTCAGCTGCTGCTGCTACTCTACTATACTACTTCTCTCTGCCTGCATCTGCTGCTATACTACTATGCCATTGCTCTCTGCTGCGCCTGCTGCTGCTGCTGCTACTACTACCATTCCTCTTCCTCCTCCTCCTCTTCTCCTCCTCTCACTACTACTTCTACTCCTCCTCTTCCTTCTACTACTACTACTAATAATAATAATAATGATAATTCCATCACTAAAGTAGTTTTCGTACACATCTATCGTACCTACCATTTGCACATGATTGTTTCACCAGACAAAATCCCGACAGAACTGGACAGCAAGACCTTTCTGTACCACTGGGTGGGCAATGGCAAGCCCTGGGAATCCTCATCACCAGCTGCTGCACTGTGGAAACGATACCTGCTACTAACCAGTAAAGACTCCAAAGAGCAATGAATACAGGCAGGCATTATAGAGAACTGCTGTACTGGGTACCGCGTAAAATTCCGACCGATCAAATGAGTGTGCTTGGTGCAAATTATTATTCATGTTGGTTCGATATTCAATGTTCAGTGTTTAACAGATATCTTAACCCGAATTGGAGACAGTGGATAACAGCAAATAAATGAAAATCCAACGGGAGTATCATATAGCATGAAGCAGAAAGAACTTTGTTCGAAAGAAGTAAAAGTACCAAAGAAATAAGAGGGAAGCAGGGAGAATTTTTATAATGTTCATCAAAGGACATAACTCTCGAGAATTATCTCCCATGTTGTATAGAATTTCTCAAATCTAACACACTTTGCGCTACCCATTCAGCTAGCATAGAAGCAGATACTTTACTTTACTTTATCCGTCCTCTTATACCATCTTGGGCGTCGAGGGGAGAAAGAGCTTTCTGTCTGCAGCAAGTTTGAAGGCCTGGTTGAGTGGGATGTTGTGGGTCTTCAGTGTTTCTTTCACACCCTTGATCCAGGTCTTCCTCGGTCTACCCCTTGCCTTGTACCCTGACACCTTTGTGTTGTAAGCTTTACTGGCAAGCTGGTGAGGTGCCATGCGTGTCAGGTGCCCAAACCATCTGGTTCTCTGCTGTTGGATGTAGTGGAGAATTGGTGTTGTTCCAATCATTTCTCTGATCTTGATGTTCTTGATCTTATCATGTCTGGTTTTGTTGACTGCTCTCCTTAGACATCTCATCTCGCAGGTGGTGATCTTTCTTTCAAGACTTTTGGTAAGGGTTCATGTCTGACACTGGTAGGTCAAGGTTGGTCTAAATATGGACTCGATGAGTTTGGCTTTGGTCTCGATGGGGATGTTGGGGTGTCTTAGGAGTGGGGCAAGCTGGTAGCTGACGCTGTTGGCCTTTTGAACTCTTGTCTCGATCTCTCTGTTGAGACGTCCATCTTCTGTGAAGATACTTCCAAGATACTTGAACTCGCTGACTTGTTTCAGTGCTGTCCCCTCGATGTTGATGTTGAGGCGGCCAGGTGTTCTACTGACTTTCAGTGTCTCGGTTTTGCTGATACTGATTTTCATGCCGAAGTTCTCACATTGTGTGTTCAGGTTGTTCGTGTGCTCCTGGAGTTCCCCTTCTTTTTCATGTGCAAGGCTTTGATCATCTGCAAACAGCATCTCGTTCAGATCTTCAGGGTTGGGATTTGCTTCCTTCGTGATTTTGTCCATATATACAATGAACAGCAGTGGTGATAGAACACACCCCTGCCTCACTCCCGACGTCACCCCAAACCATTCCGTGAGTCCATCTTGGGTGCGTACTGCACTCATGCTGTTGGTATAGATGGCTCTTATATTGTCTAGAAGTTGCCCCCTAACGTCATATTCTTCTAACGTTTTCCACAACTTGTTTCTATTTACTCTGTCGAAGGCCTTTTCTTGATCCACGAACACGAAGTTCAGTTCTTTATTGTGTTCGATAGTCTTTTCGCTCAGTTGTCTGAGAGCGAAGATAGCGTCAGTGCATCCTCTTCCTTTTCTGAAACCCATCTGCGCCTCACTCAGTAGAGGTTCCACCTTGTACCTTGTGCGCTGTTCAAGGATCTTTGTATACATCTTTCCCGTGTGGCTCAGAAGGGATATACCTCGATACGTGCTGCAGTCTTTCTTGCTGCCTTTCTTTTTCCAGATTGGTACCACGACTGCACGCTGCCAGTCTTCTGGGACTTTCCTCTCTGTCCATGCTTTCTGGAATATTGTGGTCAGCCAAGTGGTTCCTGTTTCTCCACATGCCAGGATAGCTTCGGTTGTAATGCCATCAATTCCTGCTGCTTTGTTCTTTGGGCTGGTCTTCAACGCCTGTTGTACCTCTGATCTCAGGATGTTTGGCTCTTCGTGTTCTGGATAGCTAGGGTGAAACTGGCTCTGTGTGTATCCCTGTCTGTTTGGGTTGAGGAGTTCCTTAAAATATTCTTGCCATCTCTTCTTGATGCCGTCTTCATCACTGATAGGGTTTCCATCTCTGTCATTGACTACTGTTGTTGGGCTGTATGGCTCGTCTCGTAATCTCATTGCTTTGACGCTTTTGTAAAAATGTCGTGTCGAGAGCTTGCACAGTTCGCTTAGTTCCTCTCCACATGTTTTCCATGATTGTTCTTTGGCCATTCTGACTGTCCTCTTGCTGTGTCTTCTTGCCACTCTATATTTCACGTAGTCCTCCTCTAGCTTTGATTTCACCCACACCTTGTACAACTTCTTCTTTTCCTTGATGGCCTCCTTTACTGTGTCATTCCACCAGGCTGTCTGCTTTACCTGCCCTTTTCCGGTCTTTGTGCCGCAGGTTTTACTAAGTGTGTCTGTCAGTGTGTTCTTGAAGACTGACCATGCTTCTTCTGCTGTCATGCCTGTGCTGTCTACTTCTTCCAGCCTCTTTGTGATTTCTGTCTGTACCTCCCATTGTACCTCTTCCTTCTGGAGTTTTCTTAGGTTTATCTGTCTGTTGCACGCTTTACTCTTTGTTCTCGGTGTTCTTCTTTTCTTCATCCTAGAGACCAAGATCACAGGGCGGTGGTCAGTGTCCAGATCTGCATTTGGAATGGCTCTTGCGTCTGTGACCCTGCTTCGTTCTTCTATTCGTGTTAGAATGAAATCTATCTGAGATGACACATTCAGATCATTCCACCTGTACCAAGTTTGTCTCTGGCTGTGTCTGTGTTCGAAAAAGGTGTTTGCAATCCACAGCCCATGCTCTGCACAGAGTGCTAGAAGTTGTTCCCCGTTGTAGTTGCACTCTGTATTGGAAGCAGATACAAAGTACAAAAACAGTAAGCTCAGAACACTCCTCTAACTGTGTTAGATTTGAGAAGTTCTATACAACATGGGAGATAATTCTCAAGAGTCCTTTGATTAATATGAAGTAAAAGTACATCTAGAATTGTTTTGCGATGGAATAGTCAAATGTTCAGAAGATAACTCCACAATTCTTGAAAATTTGATAAATTTTGTTGATTTCAATTGATCTTCTTTCCCTCCAGAAATGAAGTTACACAATGAGGACATTGATTTAACTGATAGATATTTTTGTGGAATAAATTTAAGTCGGTCATTATGAAATTTAGAAAATTCGAAAATAAAGTGAAACTCGTGTCCTTTGTAAGGAAAACATGACTTGTATAGTAGTTGATGCATTTATAGTCCTTTGTCATAGATAGTGATGCTTGCCGGTCTGTTAAATTTTCAGCCTAATGAGTTCATTAACTGTATGTTTGCTTTATTTGCTTTCATCCTCATAGCTGGAGAGAAAAGTAACTTTTCACAAAGTGACCGACCACACAGCTGAAGAAAATCATTTGTTTGTTTGTCTGTTTTTCGTTTATTTTTTGTTTTGTTTTTGTTACTTGTTTGTTTGTTTGTTTACATTTACGAATGAGGGTGTTGAATCAGACTTGTGAAGCGTGAATGTGTGTCTCAGCAAATGTTTTATTAAATGGGTAGGTAGGGGAGACTTAGATGGACTTGTCGCTGTCTGTTTTAGTTTCACGTTCACTTTCTCAAGACGACGTCTCCGCGCTCGGAACGAATTCCATATGCACTAACGTCACAGGTGCCATGTGTATGGTGATCATGGCACGAGCCTTAAGCCTGCACATAAACCCATGAGCTGGCCAGGTCCTGAGGCCCTACCTAGACTATGTTTTACCTAGTCTATATCTTATACTGGTATTTTATCAGCCTACCATTGGAATAATCTTGATTACATGTTAAATTACATAAGATAAGCCAGATAAGTTTTGTATATAAAATGGACATGTGAAAGACAATTTCTCTGTTGGTTTGAGTGTGTGTGTGTTTCAGTCTGAGTGTCAGCACACTTTGGGGGTTTTGTTCACGATAAATTCATCGCGCTCGGACATTTACATAAGCGCTCCACCCAAATCTGAAAACAGCTATCTATCTGCCACACTCCTTTCAGCCTACGCAAAACCCATCCAGCTGGCAACATCGTGAATTGGGGAGTGAGGTCAGAGGGGAAGGGGGGGCCTTGTGAAACAATAAGCAGACACCACCAGAATGATTGGAGCATTAACCCTCTGACTCCCGCATTCTCTGTATCAACTGCAAAAACTTAACCCTTTGATGCCCTCACCCTATCCACCAGCTTCCTGCAGGATAGAGTGAGGGAGTCAAAGGGTTAAGTTTTTGCTTCGCAAGCATGGTTGACAACACAGGATGCTGCTGGACAGGGTGCGGGAGTCAAAGGGTTAAGATGGGCAGAGCGAAAAGAACAGTTTTTATGTTGCGGGCTGGGACTGAACTCAAGACATCCGATATTCAGTCCATATACCTATCCACTGAACCATCTAGTCTGCTAAGAGATTTTTTTCTAACGAATGATCATTTCTCTCAGCGTGTTGTGACTAAGAGAATCTGTTTTTCGTTCTGAGCTTTGTTATGATTTTTCACGAAACTGACAGTATATTTACCAGAAAGCATGCCATTTCGTCAAATATTAACTTATATTATCAAATTATATTATCAAACTAAACACCATAACACCCAGAAATGTTTGTGGATTCAACTGATGTATAACATGCAGCCTTTTTATTGATAGATTTTATAGTTCCAAATGGAACGATGTCGCTATTGGAAAATGAAAGCATGTTTATCAACATGTTGTGATCAAAATTATTTATAACGAATAATCATGTTTATCAGCGTGTCGTGACTAAGATAATTATTTTTGACAAATATACATGTTTATCAGGATGTTATAACTAAGAAATGTATTTTCAACGAATAAGCATGGTTACCAGCGTGTTGCGACTAAGAGAATTATTTTTAACGAATAATCATGTTTATCAGCGTGTTGTGACTAAAATAATTACTTTTGACAATAACCATGTTTATCAGCGTGTTGTGACTAGACTGAGAGAAATTGTTTTAATGATTAACCATGCTTATCAACGTGATGTGAGTAAGAGAATTATTTTTACTGAATAAAAATCTTTATCAGTGCGTTGTCTTTAAAAGAACTTGCTTTACTGAATAAATATGTTTATCAACGTGTTGTGACTAAGAGAAATTTGTTTTAATGAATAAACATGTTTATCAGCGTGATGTGAGTAACAAAAAAATTCGTGTTTACCGAATAAGCATGTTTATCAAGATGTTGTGACTAAGAGAATTATTTTTTAACGAATAAACATGTTTATCAGCGTGTTGTGCCTAAGAGAAATTTCTTTTAACGAATAAACATATTTACCAACGTGTTGTGTCTAAGAGAATTATTTTTTACCGAATAAACATGTTTATCAGTGTAATGTCTCTAGGAAAAAAATTGTTTTACCGAATAAACATGTTTATCAGCGTGTTGTGACTAAGACAAATTTGTTTTACCGAATAAACATGTTTATCAACGTGTTGTGACTAACAGAAATTTGTTTTACTCAATAAACATGCTTATCAACATGTTGTGACTAAGAGAAACTGTTTTAACAAATAAGCAGATGACGAATCTAAGTTCACAAGTGAAGCTCTGCAAAAGCTCATAGTTTGGAGTTTGGAGTTGTTTCAAGAGGAATTCATCGCACAAGGTAAGTTTACACGCAGTCCAGTCAAATCTGCCAGCCATTTACCTGGCAGATTCCTTGAGTCTGTGCAAAAACCGTACGTGCCGGTCAAGTCTTGAAATGAGGAAGGTGGGGGTGAGTGGGAGGGAGAAGAGACCTATGAAAAACTAAGCTGACATCACCAGAACAATAAAAACATTAAGTCGGGCAACGAACAGGCCAGTTTTTAATGTTGCCGGCTGTTACACGGTTGTGAGGCGTGGACAAGTCAACACGCAAAGCCAGAGCAAGATTCAAGCAGCCGAAATGTGGTTTCTAAGAAGAATGTTGACAGTTCCATGACCATTGTTTTTGAGAAATTATAATAGGCACAATCTTATTATAATTTACACATATCACGCCTAAACGAATATTATCCATCAAGGAATTTCACTTACTTTTTGTTAGGCCTGATCGGTTCAGCGAACCCAGTGTGTTCACGATTAGGGACTGTCTTGAGCATAAACCGTGTCATATAATTGAAGGAGAGCGATGTCTTGTAGTTTCCACCCCCAAGAACTGTTCTGTTTAGTTGAGTTGAAAGTCCTACCACTCTCAGAGTATACGAGGACTAGCTATAAGAATGTTTCTCAAAGAAGCCTTAAAAATTTTAGTTGCATTGTGAGATACCGAGAACATCCGTAGTTACCGTTAAATACCCAGAATCTCCCTTTTCATCCAGCACCACCTACGTGGGTGACGTCCCTTGAATCGTCTGCTACACACAGAACGACTGACTTATACCACAGCATATACCTTAAGCATAATGAAATGTAAGTGAAATGCATTACTTGAAAACCAATCAAAACAAACGACAAACATACACACAAAGGAAATGAAAAACGTAAACGAAACATTACAACCAAACAGGTGTGTGGGGTGGTGGTGGTGGTGGTGATGGTGGTGGTGGTGGTGGTGATGGTGATGGTGGTGGTGGTGATGATGATGGTGGTGGTGGTGGAGAAAAAAAATGGTAGTTCATGATAAAATGGCTGCCTGCACAAACTGTCTGACAAAAATATACGCGTAGAGAAAGGCTTGAACATTGTGCTATAAACGAAATAGATATGTAAGTCTTTGTATGCATGAGCCTGAAAAATATGAAGATGATGATTCATGAAGTAGGAGACAGTGACAGTGAGGCATTATTTTCCAGCGATGGAAGTGAGAAGATAACAATAGTGAACGCGTGAAAAGATGTAATTTCTGTCTAATTTCGATCTTCATTCTCAGAATTAACAGACAGATCGAAACAACACCAGAAATCCAAAACAAGTGTGTCTGATTGTATTAAAATACGCGTTCTGATTTTTTTTTTTTTTCGTTTTTTTTCTTTCTGGTTCCAACAAACCAGAAAGCGAAACAATATCAACTAAAAGGCATAACTCTTGAGAGTCACGTAGGAATTATCTCCCATGTTGGGGAACTTCTCAAATCTAACATAGTTTGCGCTACCCATTCATCTAGCATAGAAGTTATCAACTTGTCCCATCCTTGAAACATCCAAACATTCCTATAGAAACACAAGCCAAGTCATCAGTTCCATTGTCATCCTCGCCCTATCAAACCAGTGCAGTATCTGGACCCTTACCAAGACACTGGAGCACAAAAACCACCACCTCTTGGATAAGATGATATAGCTGTTTGAGAAGAGCTGTCACCAAGACCACAGAAGAGTGGTACAATGATTCAGACGTTCGTCTGCCAGTAACTAAACTCGAGGTTCCAGGCTTCGCTCCCCGTAGAGGCCTCGACTTTTCTCCTTAGTGTGACTGGAAAATTGAATTGAACGTCTGGTCCTTCGGAAGGGGACGAAAAACGAGTCTGACCCGCGTGCCTTCTGGCTGCGCATGCTAAAGATCCCACAGCAGTTGAAAATCGTGAAGAGAAGGGCATTTTCCGGCTGCCTTGGTATAAAACGTTGGAGAAATAAGTTGATTTCCCAGGTCCCACCCCCTGAAGACCAATTAGCCTTCTTGCATTTCTGAAGTCTTGTTTAAAAGAAATGTGAATATGAATTTGAAGCGAGGGAGAGGGGATGGGCGCCGCCCTCGTGGTACTGGCCCCAGGAAAACTTGAAGTCTCTGCCACCTACTCCCCTACCAAGCCCAGGGTTATGGAACTAACTAGGTAGGACCTCAGGACCTAGCCAGCACATGGGTTTATGTGCAGGCTTAAGGCTTGAGCCGTGATCAGCCTGGATCTTCTCAATCACATGGCACCTGTGACGCTGGTGCATATGGAATTCATTCCGAGCGCGGAGATGCCATTTTGAGAAACTAAAACTGAAACTGAAACTGAAACTGAAACAAGACCAGACATGACATGATGAAAAACACCCAGATCAGAAAAATAGTGGGAGCAACACTGATCAACCATCATATCCATCAGCAGAGACAGAAGTGGTTTTGTTATCTAACTCAAAATGTAATCCATCTGAGGGTGAAACAAGTTGTGTAACATACACCATACTGTCTTTCTGTTTTCCTCGGTACACAACGCCAAAAATTTTCTTCTCTAGGTACACATCCCCTAAATTCTCTCCCCATTGTACACGACGCTTAATGTTCTCTCCCCTTGATCCACTTCTATAAGTTTCTTCCCCTTGATACATTTCACCCTAAAGTTACCTCCCCTTGCTACGAATCTGAATGCTTCTTTACCTTGGCACACTTACCTTAAAGTTCCCTCCGCTTGGTACACTTCCCTTAAAGTTCTCTCCCCTTGGTACACTTTGTTTAAACTCACCTGCCCTTGGTGCACTTTCTCTAAGTTCCTTCCCTTTGTTATACTTCCATTAAAGTTCTCCCCCATTGGCACACTTCCCCTAAAATTCTCTCCCTTTGTTACACTTTCCCTAAAGTTTCCATCATTTCGCACACTTCCCCTAAGGGTCTATCCTCTTGGTACACGTCTCCTACAATTTGCTCCCCTTCGCACATTTCTCTTAAAGTTCCCTCCCCTTGGTACACTTTCCTTACAGTTCCCGCCCCTTGGTACACGACGCCTAAAATTTCCTCCCCTTGGTACGATTTCCTTAAAGTTCACTCCCTTTGGTACATTCCCCTAAAGTTCCCTCCCCTTCGACCTTTTCCCCTAAAGTTCCCTACCCTTGCTACACTCTGCCTAAAGTTTCCTCCCCTTGGTACGATTTCCTAAAAGTTCACTCCCTTTGGTACACTTGCCCTAAAGTTCTCTCCCCTTCGTCCTTTTCCCCTAAAGTTACCTACCTTGCTAAGTCCCCCTAAAGTTCCCTCTCCCTTTAGTTCCCCCACGCATTCCCTCTCAGCGATTTTCCTTGGAATTCCCTATTATTGGGTCTCTGATAGTACAGTCCTTTTGGATACCCAAGTTCCCCTTCCCCTTGAAATCCTCACAGAGTTCCCTCTCATTTGCCCTCAGCCCTCACCCTTATCCTTTACCCCCTTCTCTCTGACTTCTCCCCTCCTATCCCTTTCCTCTTCCGCCCAAGGAGTTCCCAGTAATTGGTTTCACACAGAGTTTCGTTCCATTGTTTCTATACTCCCCAATTTGCTTCCTTTGATTCCCTCAAAGTACCTCCATTGGGTTCTTTCCCCCCAAAGTTCCCTCCCCTCGGTCCTTTTCCCATGAAGTTCTTTCCCTTTGATTTTCTCCACTGAAGTTCTTTCCTTTTTATTTTCCCGAGAGTTCTTTCCCATTTATGCCCCTCTCCTATCTCTCTGTCTTTACAGTTCCTTAGATTTGGTCCCTCACTCTCCTCTTGGTTTTCTCTTACGTATTCCTTACACTTGAATCCCCTCCCCACTCTGCATTCATTTTTGTCCTTGGTCTCTCCCAGTGTTCCCTCCCCATAGTTCCCCTGTGTTACCTAATCTTGATCCTTTTAACTTTTCCTCCCTCTCTCTGCGCGTATTTTTGTTTTCCTGTGGGAGCGGATTTTTCTCCCCACATAATTTTGCCAGGGTAAATCTCCTGTGTTGCCATAGGCTCTTTAACTTCCAGAATTGAAAAAAAACTTCACTAGGTGTAAGGCTTGCAGATTGGAACTTTTCTTCGCTCTGCTAATAGCACAACTTCAGTTGGTGTAAGGCTGGCAGACTGGAACTTTTCTTGGCACTGTTAATAGCACCTGTCGTAGCTGTTGATCTCCCGTTGATGTCCTATTACTATTCAAAAAGTGAGAAAGGATAATTTTTTTGGTAGTATGACATAATTCAAATAAAGGATAATGAATTATTCCTCATGAACTAGACCATCCGTTGTCTTATTATGAACAATAGCTTTTCAGTTTCAGTCTCTCAAGATGACGTCTCCGCGCTCGGAACGAATTCCATATGCACTAACGTCACAGGTTCCATGTGTATGGTGATCATGGCACATGCCTTAAGCCTGCGCATAAACCCACGAGCAGGCCAGGTCCTGAGGCCCTATTTAGACTATGTTTTACCTAGTCTATATTATATACTGGTATTTTATCAGCAAAATAATGGTTAACAACAGCAACAATGACAACAACAATAACAACAACAAAACCAAGCTCCCTCACGGCTAATGAGGATTTCGATATTGTTATGATGTCTCATTCAGTTTCTTCTCGGTGTGCTCATATTCAAAGAACATGAACATTTCAAAGGAGAAAAGTCTACCATATATAGTTTCTTTCAAAAGATATCTTGCCACAGGATATCACATAGATGAATATACTTCAAAACTGCGATACCTATACACCTTTAAATTGAAATGGTTGCCATATTTACCAATTACAACAACCGAAACTTAATGTTGTTTATTTCAATTTTAACACATATACCGCCAAGGCACCGGTGATATATGACTGTGAATGTTATTTATTAACGAACTTTTCATGTACATTGACAATTTTATGTTATCTTTCATGAATGGTTTCTTTATTTCACATAGATGTATATATGTGTTTAAGAAAATGAATCTTTGGTATCAATTAAAGAAATTTTCTTGTGATGTAATGATTATTACGTTTTGCTTTCGCTGTTTGTATTTGTTTTACTTCGTTTAAAATAAATTTGAAAGATGTTTGTGAGGAAAAAATGTCCAAGGTGTTGTTGCGTAACATTATAACATAACATCCTGATCATCACTATATGCCCTGCCGCATGGCGTTGGCGATCATGGCCCTCCATAAGCATCTATCCCTTGTCTCCGCAGGCACATCTTCCACCCTCTCTGTCCTCAGCCACCTGGCAAGTCCATCCAGTATTTTCTCTCTGGGCCTACCTGGTTCTGTCTTTCCCTCCAGCTTTCCTGTTGTGATCACGTGCTCTAATTTTCCTTTCCTCATAAACTGGCCTATAAATGTTGCTTGTCTTTTCCTAATCTTCCTTATCAATGACACACAGAGCAGAAATAAATTCGCTGACTGCCTCACAACCACCATGATCTCTACTATAATAGTGTCACTCACCGCAGACAAACTGGTTCTGTATTCTGACACTCTGTACTCTGCTGAGTAGAAAAAGAGAATACCGAGTGTACCCCCAGTAAAGCCATAGTTGTCACTGAATCGGCCATGTCAACACTGACGTGAATGATAACACGTTAATGACATGCTGTTGATATGTCTGTCATCATCCACAACACTGTTGACATATTGTGATGTCATTGCTGG
>JAPXFY010002276.1:2500-25000 GCA_030674185.1 Monoplex corrugatus
ACACAGAGACAGAGAGACAATGAGAAACAAAACAGAGAGACAGAGGGAGACAGAGAGACAGAGGGAGACAGAGAGAGCCAAAACAGAGAGACAGACAGACAGACCAGAGAAAAAAGAGTAAAAGTCCCATCCCTAGTTACTGATATTGTAGGAATCCATTTCAGAGTTTTCTTCTCTCCACCACCATCACTCTTACCACCACCACCACCCCTACCACCACCACCACCACCACTACCACCACCACCCTTCAAGGTCCCTCCACCCCATGCCCTCCTTTCCCTGTTCTCCAATCTTTGAGCAAAATGTGGTTGGGAGGGGCCGTCTAGAAAAAATCTGAGAGGAGAATTTGTGAGGCCTGCTCAGGGGACGGTTTTCAATTTGTGGAACAAACTGAACATGCCAGAATAAGGGAAGGGAGACGACCGGTGCAGCACCAGAGCTGTCAGCAGAATGACGGGACTTGGCCCTTTAAGTTTTGATGACGACATCGTCTCGTGGAGACCAAAAATGGTGAGGTCACATGCCAGGAAAGAAAAAGAATCTAAAGTTGGGGAAATTGGGGTGGAGTAGGGTGGAGGTGGGGTGGGGGAATTAGAGGGAGGGGGTGTAGGGTGGGGGTGGATTTAGGATAAATGGATGAGGCCAAAATAGCGGGCTTGACAGAGAAGTGTGTGTGTGTGTGTGTGTGTGTTGAGTCTGTATGTGTGTGTGTGTGTGTGTGTGTGTGTGTGTGTGTGTGTGTGTGTAGTTTGTGAGTGTGTGTTCGTTCGTTGCTTGATTTAACGTCTTTTCACTATAAGTGATATTAGACGGGGAAAAATGGCATGGAGGATGAAATAAGGGGGGGGGGGGTGTGGAGGGGAGAGGGGAACAGAGTAAGGGACGTAAAAAAAATTAAAAGGAAGCGGCAAGGTCTTAAGAAAAAGGATATGGATGAACAGAGAAATGAAACTAGAACAACGCTAACATCAATAATGTAAAAGAAAAATCGTCATAAAAACAAAACAAAACAAAAATAATCATAATTATAATAATAATCTTAAAGTAACGCATTAACAGGACTGTGAACCAATGATTCTGAAATTTTAACTAACAAAACTTGATCCGATGCTACTTCTTTAAAATGCGTTTCAAGATAGTTTCCTTGTGTAAACGTCTTTGGTAAAAAGGAACGAAGCTTTCTGCAGTAAAACAAACAGTGATACAATGTGAATTGTTCGCCACAAATACATAAAACGTTGTTACAATATTTTGTTTTCAAAGCGTTCAGTTGAATGCGAAAATATGTCATAACAATTAATCTCAAATGATATAACGAGGAATACTGCAAATTTTTACAGATATTTTGAACTGAAAGTTTGATTCTTTTTTGAGACACAAATTTTTCATTTAAATGTTCATGAAATCGAATCCATGATGCTAATTCTAGCGAGTTGTAAGCTTCTTTTACCGAGGTGTTAACATGTAATTCTATGGAATTTTCAGAATGGAGGGCACCGGATTTAGCTGCTCTGTCAACTACGTTGTTGCCATGAAGACCAACATGAGAAGGCACCCAGCATAAATTGATTTCCGAACCATTTATCTTTAAACAATGTATTAGATGATTTGCCTCAATAATTAAGTCAGGTCTTGTGTCTGTATCAAAAGACTGTAAGGCATATAATACAGATTTTGAATCAACAAAGAGAACTACTTTGAATGACACAGGCCGAAGGCTTATTAAATAATGCAACGCTTGAACAACAGCGACCAATTCTGCTGTATATATAGATACATTTGCCCCAATGAAAAAGGACTTTTTAATGTTAAATTTTGGAACATAAAAGGCTGCTCCAGCGCTCTGGTTTGCTAAGACTGACCCATCGGTAAAAATGTGGAGGTGGGTACTGTACTTTTCATCGATGTGTTCACAAGCTGTGGATAGCGTAATGTTGACATTATCATCTTTTTTAACTTTTGCATAATCGAGATCAAATGTGGCATTTAGCATTTCCCATGTAGGGATAGGCGTTATCGTTGGTTTCTCAGCAATTTCATCCATTGTTATGTTGGACTGTTTGATCAGGCCAGATATGTAAGTTGCGGCTGTAATTTGTGATGAAATATTTTTTGCTCGTTTTGGAAAGTCAGTATCAGACCTGATCTTAATTTCTTTGCTCACAAAATTATCCACTTGTGAAGTAGTTCTAATTGCAAACTTTGCTGTAGCTAACTCACGATGGTTGTTTAAAGGTAGAATTCCAGCAACTTTGTACGTTTCCAGAGTAGAAGCATGAGTTGGTACACCTAGTGCAATTTTAAGACTTTTGCAGTCCAAGCTCTGAATCTTTTTTAGTAAATATTTGGGTGCATTGAAGAAAACTTCTTGCGCGTAGGATAATTTAGACCTGACCAGCGCTGTTGACAGATGAATCAGTACATTTGTATCCATTCCCCAGGGTAATTTGCTTATTATCTTTAGAAAATTTAAGGTTTTTCGCGCTTTTGTTAAAATATAATCAAAATGGACATTCCAGCTTAATTTGGACGTGATGTAAACTCCCAGGAATTTTACGACCTGTTTGTAATTTAACACTTCACCAAGCAATTTGAAAATAGGCAAGTTATTTGAGTTACCACCAGGATCAAACAGCATCATGTTAGTTTTTTCTGCTGACAACGACAGCCCATTTTCTAACATATAGTTTCCAAGATTATCAAGATCAATTTGATACAACTTCCTGATGTAATTTCGCGTTCTCTGTGGAGTTGTCTTTTTTAAAGTGATATTCATCCAAGTGCATATATCATCAGCGTACTGTACTAAAACAACACGATTTGAAAGAGCTTTAGGAAGATCCTGTATAAGGATATTAAATAAAATAGGTGCTATCACTGAACCTTGTGGAATCCCCATGTCGAGGCATCGTGAAGAAGAATAACTAGCTCCCACTCTTGCCTGAATTGTTCTATTAGCTAAAAAAGATTTAATGTAATTGAACATATTGCCCGATAAACCAACAGATTTTAGCTTGAACAATAAACGTTTATGCCAAACTTGATCGTAAGCTTTTTTCACATCAAAGAAAGTAGCTAAAACACTTTTTCTGCGGGCAAACTGTTGTTTGATCTGAGTTGTAAGTTTAACTAGGTGCTCAACTGCGGATCTTCCTTTTCTAAAACCTGCCTGGTTTACCGGAATAACGTTATTTTTATCACAGTAGTGTAAAAGTCTGTTTAAGACCAATCTTTCCATTAGTTTGCTTGTGTGGGACGTTAAAGCAATAGGTCTGTAACTGTTTTTATCGGTTTTCGATTTTCCTGTTTTTAAGATTGGTATAACTATAGACTTTTGCCAGATTTGTGGCACAGTTCCAGTAACCCAGCATTTCTGCAAAATTTTGTGTAGGAAAATAAGGTAGTTTTCAGGGAGATGTTTAATCATTTCAGTCGAAACTGCATCAACACCTACCGAACTCTTTTTGTTGTGTAGAGACAGTACTGTGTTTTTTAGCTCTTCTAAGGTGATTGGAGAATTAAACCAGAGATCATTCTGTGGTACTGGATCAGTGTAGATTGGGTTGTAATCTTCCATTTCTCTGTGATGTTTGCAGTCAGGAGATAAACCTTCAACTTTACTGTTTTTGGCGAACAGATCCACAAAAGTTTCTGCTTTGTCCATGTCTGAAGGAAATGTGTTACATGTTTCAATCATTATCGGACACCTAGGTAAGTTGGTTCCATCCTTCATTTGTTTCATTTTCGTCCAGACTTTATGGAAATCTTTGAAATCTGAAATTTCTTTTGTGCAGAATGATGCCCAATAATCTTTCTTTGCTTCAGCAATGATTTTGTTACATTGGATGTTAGCTTTTTTCATTTCGACATGATCCTCAGGTTTCCGGCTTTTGATGTAGATTTTGAATTTCTCCCTTTTATATTGAACTGCTTTCTCACATGCCTCTGTCCACCAAACATTACCCAATCGATTATTTGATCTAGAAGATTTGAGTTTCGGAATCGATAGGTCTGCAGCGGCTAAAATTGACTCTTGGAATTTAGAAAACATAATGTCTACATTTTCACTTTCATAATGTCTGTAATCTTGATTAGCTAGAGCAGTTCGAAATAAGGACCAGTCAGAACGCTTGTAATTATATTTTGGAATAATTTCAGGAGAGCTGTCTTTCATCCTGATGTTTTTGTCAGTTATGGTTATGATGATAGGTAGGTGATCGCTTCCCAAAGTGTCTCTGTGAGTTTCCCAGGTACAGGATGGTGCTAATTCTGGTGAGATTAGAGACAAATCGATGGCTGTTGCCCTGTGTTTGGAAACATCAGGGATCCTAGTGACACTACCATCATTTAGAAGGTAAAGCGAACTATCAACGATATTTTCTACCAAACGATTGCTCGTAACAGTAGAACAGTTCTTTTCCCAAAATGGGGAGTGGGAATTAAAGTCTCCACCTATTAGCCATTTACCACGCTGCTGATCTTGGATAGTGCGCAGCCATTCTGTGTTGTGGTCATTTGGACCTGTTGGTAGGTAGACTGACAAAACGTTAATGTTTAGAGAATTGCTTAATTGGACAGTGGCAGCACAAGCATGCAAATCTTCGCTTGATTTCAAAACTGGGGAAGTAAGTAAGCAGTATTGTAACTCTTTGAGTATATAAATCGCGGTGGATACCTTCTTCCCGTGATTCCCACATTCATAGACTGGAGGATAATAATAATTGGGGAAATTGGGAAGCTTGGTAGCGACAACATTCATCGACTGTAGAATCAAAATTTCACACCTATTTGATGCTAGGAAATGCTCCAAGTAAGCCGAATTGGTGGAAAGGGATCTACAATTCCATTGCAAAAACTTGACTTGGGATTGTTTTCGCATTGCTGATATTGGTTAATCTCCAACTTTCTATTAACTGTTATTTATTGTCGATAATAATGAATACTTTGATTTTCTGTGTCCAGGAGAACTGGACAGAAAGAAAATTACGTAATTACTTAGACTACGAAGTAAAGAAAACAAAATTGTAGCAAAATCAATAAAAAGAAAATTACATAGTCCAACGAACGAATAACTTGTATAGGTGATAATAGATTACAAGGGATAACAAATAACCAAAAATCAAAATAATGGCATTCACGTCTTCAAATGTACAGAGTGTATAGTCTGACCGAGTCTTGATAGTCGGACTAAAACCTAGTTATTGTTTATTTTCAGCAGAAGAAATGTCAGAGATGACGAGGAAAAAGTCCTGTGACATGAACATTAAGTATTGTATATGTAATACTGTTATTTCAAAACATATTATACGGCCACCATGGTGTGTAGTTGTCAAAAGGGTGGTACTGTCCTCTGGAGAATCTGGAAGGGTGTAGCTGTGATGATCTTGATCTTGATGTTCTCCTTGGAGTCTCCCAAAATAGGTCTCGAATGTGTCTTCCAAGATTTCCTGCAATGATGCTACTTCCTCTGGTGGTGGGGTGAATGTCGTCTTTTAGAAATTGTTGAGTGGTACGAAGGTTCTCATGTGATACAAAAGAAATATTTTTCATATCAACAAGTTCAGCAGATAGAAAAGCGTTGAACAGATTTCGTTGAACCTCCATTCGGGCCTGCCGTACAGGGGCAACCTTACTAACGACTAGTTTAGATTTTGGATGTTCTTGTGCTATTTGTTTTATGCCTGAAGCGAGATGTTTAGTTGTTGCAGGGAGATCTTTGCTGTTCAATTCATGCACACCACAGTGAAAAACAATACAGTCTGCTGAATCATCAAATTTGGAAAAGGCCATATCTAATGAGCTTTTAATGTTATGAGGGTCGTTCACAGGGCACGAGTCTCCTTCAAAACCGTAAGATCGTCCCAGTCTTCTTGAGTTGACACCTTTCAACACAGAATCGTGGACAGTGAGAACGTACGGAAGATCGTGGGTCTTTTTATGTTGTTTTGAAATATTTTCAGAACGGGATGGTGTAGGCCTATGTTTGGGAAGCGAAATGACGTCTTTAGTTGGTATGACGTCATGACGTTGTTCTTTCTTGTTTTTTATTTTATTTTCAGGCACTTTTGTTGCTTGCTGTTTAGTTTTGCTGCTGGGTTTTAGTGCCTTGAGGTTTCGGGTCTGTTTGTCGTCCTGCTTGCTTGTGTGGTTTTGTTTCAGTGCCTCAGCGTAGGTGGGATGTGTGTCATGTAGATCCGTCTGTGTGTGACAGTTACGGGTTGTCATGGTGATGTTCTTTTTTTGCTGGTTAGTGAGTAGAGTAAGGACCGTCTTTTCAAGAGAATTGACTTGGTCCCGCAGAGCCAGTATGATGTTTTTTAGTTCTGCCGTACTCACGCAGTCCGCCGAGCTGGGAAGAGGCGCTGTGCAGGTTGTCCCACTCTGCGTGTCAGTGGGAGTCGTGGTCGGTGCACCAGATGTAGCGTTAGGCCTAGCGTCAGACTCGGGGACTGTCGATTTCGGGTCCTTTTCAGTCTCTGCTCCCGCGGCACTGGACGATATCTTCTCTCCATCAGCCTTGCCCTCTGATGCGTCTTCTTGTTTCTTTTGGGCAAGGTGGCCTCTTCTCGTTCTTGTCATATTGGGCCTTTTACACGTTTTCTCCGACAGCTGAAAATTTGTTAGTTAGGTGTCTCCGCCATCTTGAATTTCCGTGTCGTGAGTGTGTGTGTGTGTGTGTGGTGTGTGTGTGTGTGTGTGTGTGTGTGTGTGAGTGTGTGGAGTCTGAGTGTGTGTGTGTATGTGTATTGTGTGTGTGTGTGTGTGTGTGTGTGGTGTGCATGTGTGTGTGTGTGTGTGTGTTTGTATGTGTGTGTGTGTGGTTATTTTTCTGGGTGTGCATGTGTGTGTGTGTGTCTGTGTGTGCGTTTGTGTGCGTGCGTGTATGTGTGTCTCTCTCTATCTGTGCGTGCGTACGTGCCTGCTTGTGTGTGCGTACGTGCGTGCGTGCGTGCGTGCGTGAGTGGGTGAGTGTGTATGTGTATGTGTGTGTGTGTGTGTGTGTGCGTGAGTTAGTGCGTGTGTGTGTGTATGTGTGTGTGTGTGTGTGTGTGTGTGTGTGTGTGTGTGTGTGTGTGTGTGTGTGTGCGTGAGTTAGTGCGTGTGCGTCATGGCTCTCTGTCTCTGTCTGTCTCGGTCTCTGTCTGTCTGTCTGTGTCTCTCTCTCTCTCTTTCTCTCTCTGTCTCTGTCTCATTCTCTCCTTCCCTCCCTCCCACTCTTCTTATCTCTCTGTTTGTCTGTCTGTCTCTCCCTCTCTCTCTCTGTCTCTCTGTCTCTGTCTCTGTCTCTCTCTGTGTCTCCCTCCCTCCTCTTCTAACGTAGATTGGAACTTTGGCTCTCACCTTTCCGACACAGACCCTCACATAACTGGATCATGATCAACCAAAAGACCAAACACACCATCAGGACACAAGTCCACGGCCTCAGGATTACAAGTACGGTGTGCTGTTTTCTGTGTCTGCACACGGATGACTCACAACTTGTGGCACTTCAACACTAAATCGTAATTCAACCCTTGACTGTCAGCCACAACCACTAGTGGTCCTCCTTTGTGTGAAAGATAAAAATTCCATCAGCTGGAGAATGTATTCCGTCACATGAAGAATGGAGATCTTTTCCACTGTGCTCTAAGGTCGCTGGGATTTATGTTATAATTACGGATCTACCAAATCATTTCTCTGTTTCTGTCTTTCTGTCTCTGTCTCTGTCTCTCTATCTCTCTGAAGTCTGATGTCTGAAGTCTCTCTCTGTTTCTCTGTCTCTGTCTCTCTATCTCTCTTTCTTTCTTTCCTTATCTCTCTCTCTCTCTCTCTCTCTCTCTCTCTCTCTCTTCTTTCTTTCTATCTCTCTTTCACTTTTCTCTCCTATTCATTCTGTTTCTCTCTCTTTCTCTCTCTTTCCTTCTCTGCTCTGTCTCTGTCTCTGTCTGTCTCTGTCTCTCTCTTCTTTCTTTCTCTCTCTCTTTCTCTCTCTCTCTTTCCTTCTCTCTTTCTATCTCTTTCTCTTTCTTTCCTTCTCTGCTCTGTCCCTGTCTCTGTTTCTCTCTCTCCCTGCTCTTTCTCTCTTTCTCTATCTCTCTCTCTCTTTCCCAATCTCTCTCTTTCTTTCTCTCTCTCTCTCTCTGACTCTCTCCCTCCCTCTCTCTCTCTTTCTTCTAACGCAGATTGGAACCTTGGCTCTCACCTTTACAACACAGATCCTCAAACCACTGGATCATGATCAACTAAAAAACCAAAACACACCATCAGGACACAAGTCCACGGCCTCAGGATTACAAGTACGGTTTGCTGTTTTATGTGTGTGCACACGGATGACTCACAACTTGTGGCACTTCAACACCAAATCGTAATTCAACCATTGACTGTCAGCCACAACCACTAGTGGTCCTCCTTTGTGTGAAAGATAAAAATTCCATCAGCTGGAGAATGTATTCCATCACATGAAGAATGGAGATCTTTTCCACTGTGCTCTACGGTCGCTGGGATTTATGTTCTAACTACGGATCTACCAAATCATTTCTCCATCTCTGTGTATCTGTGTCTATGTCTCTTGTCTCTCTCTGTCTCTCTGTCTCTCTGTCTCTGTCTCTGTCTCTCTCTCTCTCTCTCTCTCCTTCTCTCTTTCTCTCTCTCTCTTTTTCTCTTTCTCTCTCTTTCTCCCCCCCCTCTCTCTCCCTTCTCTCTCTTTCTATCTTTCTCTCTTTCTTTCTTTCTTTCTTTCTCTTTACTTTCTCTCTTTCTCTATCTTGCTTTCTTTCTTTCTCTCTCTCTCTTTCTCTCTCTCTTTCTTCTTGCTCACTCTCTTTCTTTTTTCTTTCTTTCTCCCTCTCTTTTCTCTCTCTCTCTTTCTCACTCTCTCTCTTTCTTTTTCTCTCTCTATCTGTATCTCTCTCTCCCTCACTCCTTCTCTTTCCCTCTCTCTCTCATTCTCTCTCTCCCCCCTCCCTCTTTCTCTCTCCTTCCCCCTCCCTATTTTTCTCTCTCTCCCTTTCCATCCCTCCCTCTCTCCCCCTCTCTCTATCTCCCTCCCTCTCCCCCTCTCTCTATCTCCCTCTCTCTCCCTCTCTCTCTCTCTCTTCTTCTTCTAACGTAGATTGGAACCTTGGCTCTCACCTTTCCCAAACAGACGCTCAAACCACAGGATCATTATCAACAAAAACACCAACCACACCATCAGGACACAAGTCCACGGCCTCAGGATTACAAGTACGGTTTGCTGTTTTCTGTGTCTGCACACGGATGACTCACTACTTGTGGCACTTCAACACCAAATCGTAATTCAACCCTTGACTGTCAGCCACAACCACTAGTGGTCCTCCTTTGTGTGAAAGATAAAAATTCCATCAGCTGGAAAATGTATTCCGTCACATGAAGAATGGAGATCTTTTCCACTGTGCTCTACGGTCGTTGGGATTATTTCTAACTACGGATCTACCAAATCATTTCTCTATCTCTGTGTATCTGTGTCTATGTCTCTTGTCTCTCTGTCTCTGTCTCTGTCTGTCTCTCTCTCTCTCTCTCTCTCCTCTCTCTTCTCTCTCCTCTCTCTTTTTTCTCTTTCTCTCTTCTCTCCCCCTCTCTCTCTCTCCTCTTCTCTCTCTTTCTCTCTTTTCTCTCTTTCTTTCTTTCTTTCTTTCTTTCTCTTTACTTTCTCTCTTTCTCTATCTTGCTTTCTTTCTTTCTCTCTCTCTCTTTCTCTCTCTCTTTCTTCTTGCTCACTCTCTTTCTTTTTTCTTTCTTTCTCCCTCTCTTTTCTCTCTCTCTCTCTTTTTTTTCTCTCTCTTTTTTTTCTCTCTCTATCTGTATCTCTCTCTCTCTCTCCCTCACTCCTTCTCTTTCCATCTCTCTCTCATTCTCTCTCTCCCCCCCTCCCTCTTTCTCTCTCCTTCCCCCTCCCTATTTTTCTCTCTCCCTTTCCATCCCTCCCTCTCTCTCCCCCTCTCTCTATCTCCCTCCCTCTCCCCCTCTCTCTATCTCCCTCTCTCTCCCTCTCTCTCTCTCTCTTTTCTTCTTCTAACGTAGATTGGAACCTTGGCTCTCATCTTTCCCAAACAGACGCTCAAACCACAGGATCATGATCAACAAAAACACCAACCACACCATCAGGACACAAGTCCACGGCCTCAGGATTACAAGTACGGTTTGCTGTTTTCTGTGTCTGCACACGGATGACTCACAACTTGTGGCACTTCAACACAAATCGTAATTCAACCCTTGACTGTCAGCCACAACCACTAGTGGTCCTCCTTTGTGTGAAAAATAAAAATTCCATCAGCTGGAGAATGTATTCCGTCACATGAAGAATGGAGATCTTTTCCACTGTGCTCTACGATCGCTGGGATTTATGTTCTAAATACGGATCTATCAAATCATTTCTCTATCTCTGTCTCTGTGTCTATGTCTCTGTCTCTGTCTGTCTGTCTGTCTGTCTGTCTCTGTCTGTCTGTCTGTCTTCTCTCTCTTTGTCTGTCTTCTGTCTGTCTCTCTCTGTCTCTCTCTCTCTCTTTCTCTTCTCTCTTTCTCTCTCTCTCTTTCTCTCTCTTTCTCTCTCCCTCTCTCTCTCTCCCTTCTCTCTCTTTCTCTCTCTCTCTTTCTCTCTCTCTCTTCTTTCTTTTTCTCTTTACTTTCTGTCTTTCTCTATCTTGCTTTCTTTCTTTTTTCTCTCTTCTTCTGTCTCTTTCTTTCTTTTCACTCTCTTTCTTTTTTCTTTCCTCTTTCTCTCTCTCTTTTCTCTCTCTTCTCTTTCCTCTGTCTCCTCCTCTCTTCTTTTTTCTCTCTATCTGTATCTCTCTCTCCTCTCCCTCACTCCTTCTCTCTCCTCTCTCTCCTCTCTCTCTCTCTCCCCTCCTCTCCTTCTCTCTCTCCCCCTCCCTCTTTCCTCCATCCCTCTCTTCCTCCTTCCCTCCTCTCTTCCTCTCTCTCTCTCCCTCCCTCCCTCCCTCCCTCTGTCTCCCTCTCTCTCTCTCTCTTCTCTCTCTTTCTCACTTTCTTCTCACGTATATTCGAACCTTGGCTCTCACCTTTCCCACACAGACCCTCAAACCACTGGATCATGATCAACAAAAACACCAACCACACCATCAGGACACAAGTCCACGGCCTCAGGATTACAAGTACGGTTTGCTGTTTTCTGTGTCTGCACACGGATGACTCACAACTTGTGGCACTTCAACACCAAATCGTAATTCAACCCTTGACTGTCAGCCACAACCACTAGTGGTCCTCCTTTGTGTGAAAAGATAAAAATTCCATCAGCTGGAGAATGTATTCCGTCACATGAAGAATGGAGATCTTTTCCACTGTGCTCTACGGTCGTTGGGAATTATGTTCTAACTACGGATCTACCAAATCATCTCTCTCTCTCTCCCTGTCTCTCTGTCTCTGTCTCTGTCTCTGTCTCTGTCTCTTGCTTTTCCTTCTCTCTCTCTCACTCTCTCTCTGTCTCTGTTTGTCTGTCTGTCTGTCTGTCTGTTTGTCTCTCTTGCATTTCCTTCTGTCTCTCATTCTCTTTCTGTCTCTATCTCTGTCTCTGTCTCTGTCTCTGTATCTCTCTCTGACTGTCTGTCTCCTTCTCTATCTCTCTATATCTCTTTCTTGCTCTCTCTATCTCTTTCTCTCTCTCTCTCTTTCTCTCTCTTTCTTTCCTTCTCTCTCTTTCTCTCTCTCCTCTGTCCCTCCTTCCCTCACTTCCTCCCTCTCTCTCTATCTCTGTCTGTCTCTCCTCTCTCTCTCCTCTCTGTCTGTCTGTCTGTCTCCCTCTCTCTGTCTCTCTCTCTCTCTTGTTTTGTTTGTTTGCTTTTCTTTCATGATTAGGAGAGCAAGCATCAGTGTCTGACAATGAAAACAATAATAAAATAAAACGGTCATAGTAATCATCTTCTGAGTCACTGAGTCACACCCTTGCTCTCCACTACAGCCCATTTCGAAACGTTTACGACAATGCCATAAAGCAAGTCGTTTCCGACAGCAAACGCCACAAATATCATCAATCGCCATAACGGCTTAAGAAATATGCTGTCGGTTGACCGTAAACCCTGTTGCGTTGCAGGCAAAACCATTGATATAATTATTGTTAGTAGCTGCAACAAGTTGTGTTCCTCCTTGCATAAGAGATAAAAAAAATGTCATCAACTAAAGCATGCAGAACGCTACCATAAAACATACCGTTTCCTATGATATACGACATAAACTTCACAGAATGCGAGCTTAACCCTTTGACTCCCCCACCCTGTCCACCAGCATTCTGCATGGTCAACCATGCTAGCAAAGCAAAAACTTAACCCTTTAACTCCCACACCCTATCCACCAGCTTCCTGCAGGAGTCAAAGGGTTAAGTTTTTGCAGTTGGTGGATAGTGTGTTGGAGTCAAAGGGTTAAAGAAATGTCAACTGGATGACTCAGACGTTGTAGCACTGATGTTGTCGAGACGGTAATATTACTCTTGCCTCTATAACTGTCTCAGTCAATGTTCTTCCTCGCGTGAGAGATAACAATTTCGCCAAATAAAGAATACAGAGTGCTCCCATCTCATAAAATATGTCGTTTTCTACGGCAAACGCCACAAAGGTTAATCGACATCATGCTTAAAAAAAACATTCTGTCACCGGGTGGGCTGAAAAGTTTCTTCACTAACGGTTATAAGGGTAATGTCACCTTTGCCAGTAGCTACCTCTCATACTTAAAAAACTCCGTCATTTGGAAGACTCAAAAGTTTTTTCCACTAACAGTCATATGAGTAATGTCACATTTGCCTGTACCTGCCTCTTATGCTTAAAAAACAATCTGTCAATTGGAGGACTGAGAAGATTTTTCACTGAAGGTTGGAATAGTAAAGTCACATGGCTCCCTGTATCAAAGCGCATACAGTACAAACTAGACACCATGTGCTACAAAAGCCTCAATAACGCAGCCCCCTGATTACCTGTCAAGCCTACTTGAGATCTATCTTCCCTCACATACCCTCCGCTCTGCCTCCGATCCTCTGACTTTTCGCTTTCCACGCACTAAGCTCAATACCTATGGTCCACGAGCCTTCTCTGTTTCTGGTCCACTCTCCTGGAACAAACTTCCTCTCTCAGTCCGTCAGCAACCTACTTTTGTCTCCTTCAAGTCCGCTCTCAAAACTCACCTTTTCTCCTCCGCATAAAATCCTAACCTCACTCAACCCCCCCCCCCCCCCTCTGCAGCCTGTCTCCGCTCGGAGGGGAATCACATGGTTATAATATATAATTGTATATGCTATGCTCTCTATAATTTTCCATTGCTTTTATTCTTGCTTTTATTGCTTTTATTCTTTCTCCCCATTTATAGCCATGCATGTGTGTGTGCGTGCGTGCGTGCGTTGTGTTGTCTGCTTCAGCGCTTAGATTTGATTTTATCAAGATTTTGCGCTATATAAATATTGTAATTATTATTTATTATTACCTTTGCCAGCAGCTGCCCCAACCAATGTTCTTCTTTGCATGAGAGATAAACATGAACACTGAACACTTCCATAAAACATGCTGCTTTTCTGTGGCAAACACTACCAACGTCAAAGGGCGCCATGATTAAAAAAAGCAAGAAAAAAAAAGAAAAAGTAAATGGTAAAAGAACGCTATATCGGTTGGATGGCTCAAAACGGTTTGTTACGACTACAGGTCCAAACGGTAATGTCACTAATGCCTGTGGCTGCCTCAGTCCACGTTCTTCATTGCGTGATAGAGAAAAACATCAAATAAAGAATACAGCACACTTCCATAAAATGTCGTGGGGGGGGGGGGGGGGTTTGCTTGTTTGTTTTGTTTTTGTTTGTTTGTTTGTTTGTTTTGTTTTTGTTTGTTTGTTTTTAGGTTGTTGGGGTTTTTTTTGCCTGTTTTTTTGTTTGTGTGTTTGGTTGGTTGGTTGGTTGGTTGGTTGGTTGGTTGGTTGGTTGGTTGTTGGTTGGTTGGTTGGTTGGTTGGTTGGTTGGTTGATTGGTTGTTCATTTGTTTGTTTTTTGTTGTTCTTCTTTAATAAACGCCACAATTATTAGGAAAAGTCAGTCTGAACAACCATGCTTTAGATGAGTGACTCACAAGTTCTATCACCGCAAACGGCACTCATGTTGCCCTCGTCTGCCGAGCACCTGGTGTTCCCATTTGTATCACAAATAAACAGAATTCATCAAATGAAGGCTGATGAATGTTACCATCAAGCATGCCGTTTCCCACAGTAAATGCCACAAATGTATGTACTTTTTTCTTCTTCTTCTTCTTTCATTCATTGATGGTCAAGTCTCACCTGGTGATGAATGTTCCCTCCAGCTTTCCTGTTGTGACTACCTGCTCTAATTTCTTTTGGCAAGAGAAATTATGAAACTGAGCGTAGATTAAACAGCTCTGTCACGCAGTCCCAATCCAGAATGGAAATCCATAGCATCATGATTATTATCCTCAACATTATCATCATCATAGCATTGTAAAAAATGTTCCCAGATTCTCATCATCATCAAGTGCCTTGCCACATGGTATTAGCGATCATGGCCCTCCATATCTTTCTATCCCTTGTTGCTGCAAGCATATCTTCCACTCTCACTGCCTTCAGCCACTCTGCAAATCCGTCTAATATTTTCCCCTGGGTCTACCTGGTGTTCTCTTTCCCTCCAGCTTTCCATTTGTGACCAGGTGCTCCAATTCCCCTTTCCTCATAAAATAACCTCTAAATGTTGCCTGTCTTTTCCTAATCTTCCTTATGAATGATCTACTTGTGTCTGCCTCCATCAAGACTGTCTCGTTTGTTTTCTTTGCTGTCCATGGAACTCTCAACAATTTTCTTAGAAACCACATCTCAGCTGCCTCAATATTGTTCTGGCTTTGCTTGTTGACTGTCCACGCCTCACAACCGTATAACATTATTGGTTCTAAGTAACATTCAAGAACTCTCTTCCTGATGTTAATTGATTCCCATATTCTATGGCTATTAATTAATGTGGCATATGAAACGGGACAGCAAAATAAATATATCAAAAACAATGAATTTCTGTTCACCTCTTATGCTTAGATGCTGGGGTTTATGCCTGATTACAAAAGTCAAAAGAGTTTATTTTTTCAAACAACTCTCGTCTTTAGAAGTAACTAACAGTGATCTTGTGTTAACCCTTTGACTCCTGCACCCTTTCCACCAACTGCTAAAACTTAACCCTTTGACTCCCACACCCTTTCCACAAACTCCCAAAACTTAACCCTTTGACTCTCTCACCCTAACCACCAGCTTCCTGCAAACTTAACCCTTTGACTCCCTCACCCTAACCACCAGCTTCCTGCAAACTTAACACTTTGACTCTTTCACCTTATCCACCAGTTTCCTACAAACTTAACCCTTTGACTCCCGCACCCTATCCACCAGCTTCCTGCGACCTTAACCATTTGACTCTCACACCCTATCCACCAGCTTCGTGCAAACTTAACCCTTTGACTCTCTCTCTCTATCCACCAGCTTCCTGCGATCTTAACCCTTTGACTCCCATACCCTATCCACCAGCTTCCTGCAAACTTAACCCTTTGACTCCCACACCCTTTCCATCAACTGCAAAAACTTAACCCTTTGACTCCATCACACCAGCTCTCTGCAAACTTAACCCTTTGACTCCCTCACCTTGCAGAAAGATGATGGGTAGGGCAAGGAAGTCAAAGGGTTAAGTTTTTGCTTTGCTAGCATGGCTGACAATACAAGGTACTGGTAGGCAGGGTTCGGGAGTCAAATGGTTAAAGATAAACTAGTCCACCAAATAAAGAGGGCATTCTGTTACATTAAGTGATTCAACTCCTTTCAAACTGATCTGCCAGCTCCGTCAGATTTATGACCCCATTACTGACCAATCAATGCGCCCGAGAAATAATTTTCCGCGCGACCAACTCTCCTCAGCCAATCAGATTAATCGACATAGACAGCCAAGGATGTCCACGAATGCGTAAGGGTTCATTAGATGCAAGCCGTGTGTCGAAATTTATTAGTGGCTATTGACAACGCTGGGGTGAAAGAGGGAGGGAGGGCAAGTTTGACGAATGGCTTTTGTTTAATAGCTTTTGCCATTGGTAAACAATCACTGTCTTTGTCATACTATATATCTCTCTCTCTCTGTCTGTCTGTCTGTCTGTTTGTCTGTCTCTCTCTCTCTCTTTTTTTCTTTCTTTCTTCTCTCTCTCTCTCTCTCTCTCTCTCTCTCTCTCTCTCTCTCTCTCTCTCTCTTAAAGTTTACATTTTCTTTAAATATTGACGTTGATTCATATGTGATGGACCCTGTTTGGGAGAGGGCCAGACGTATGCTAGCACATTCTTTGCTTAGTTCACACACCTCATAAATTTGAATTCTCTCTCTCTTCTCTCTCTCTCTCTCTCTCTCTCTCTCTCTCTCTTTCTCTCTCTCTGTCTCTCTCTGGAGCTATGGCCTACAATGAATGAAATACCTAAGTCCGAATCTCTGTCTGTCTGTTTGTCCCTCTCTCTCTCTCTC
This sequence comes from Monoplex corrugatus, assembly GCA_030674185.1. Classification (NCBI taxonomy): domain Eukaryota; kingdom Metazoa; phylum Mollusca; class Gastropoda; order Littorinimorpha; family Ranellidae; genus Monoplex; species Monoplex corrugatus. The sequence goes on from JAPXFY010002276.1 coordinate 18,972, forward strand.
TCACTCTCTGTCTCTCTGTCTCTCTCTCTGTCTCTGTGTCTCTCTGTGTCTCTGTGTCTCTCTGTCTCTGTTTCTGTCTCTGTCTGTCTGTCTGTCTCTCTCTCTCTCTCTCTGGAGCTATGGCCTACAATGAATAATACTGATATTTATATCTGAATATCTCTCTCTGTCTGTCTCTCTCTCTCTCTTTCTCTCTCTTTCTTTCCTTCTCTCTCTTTCTCTCTTCCTCTGTCCCTCCTTCCCTCACTTCCTCCCTCTCTCTCTATCTCTGTCTGTCTCTCCTCTCTCTCTCCTCTCTCTCTGTCTGTCTCTCTCCCTCTCTCTGTCTCTGTCTCTCTCTTGTTTTGTTTGTTTGCTTTTCTTTCATGATTAGCAGAGCAAGCATCAGTGTCTGACAATAAAAACAATAATAAAACAAAACGGTCATAGTAATCATCTTCTGAGTCACTGAGTCACACCTTGCTCTCCACTACAGCCCATTTCGAAACGTTTACGACAGTGCCATAAAGCAAGTCGTTTCCGACAGCAAACGCCACAAATATCATCAATCGCCATAACGGCTTAAGAAATATGCTGTCGGTTGACCGTAAACCCTGTTGCGTTGCAGGCAAAACCATTGATATAATTCTCGTTAGTAGCTGCAACAAGTTGTGTTCCTCCTTGCGTAAAAGATAAAAAAAAAAATGTCATCAACTAAAGCATGCAGAACGCTACCATAAAACATACCGTTTCCTATGATATACGGCATAAACTTCACAGAATGCGAGCTTAACCCTTTGACTCCCCCACCCTGTCCACCAGCATCCTGCATGGTCAACCATGCTAGCAAAACAAAAACCCTTTAACTCCCTCACCCTCTCCACCAGCTTCCTGCTGAAAGCTGGTGGATAGCTGAGGGAGTCAAAGGGTTAAGTTTTTGCAGTTTGTGTATAGTGAGTCAAAGGGTTAAAGAAATGCGCTGTCAAGTGGATGACTCAGACGTTGTAGCACTGATGTTGTCAAGACGGTAATATTACTCTTGCCTGTAACTGTCTCAGTCAATGTTCTGCCTCGCGTGAGAGATAAAAATTTCGACAAATAAAGAATACAGAGCGCTCCCATGTCATAAAACATGCCGTTTTCTACGGCAAATGCCACAAAGGTTAATCGACATCATGCTTAAAAAAAAACATTCTGTCACCGGGAGGACTGAAAAGTTTCTTCACTAACGGTTATAAGGGTAATGTCACCTTTGCCAGTAGCTACCTCTCATACTTAAAAAACTCCGTCATTTGGAAGATTCAAAAGCTTTTTCCACTAGCAGTCATATGAGTAATGTCACATTTGCCTGTACCTGCCTCTTATGCTTAAAAAACAATCTGTCATTTGGAGGACTGAGGAGATTTTTCACTAAAGGTTGGAATAGTAAAGTCACCTTGCCAGCAGCTGCCCCAACCAATGTTCTTTGCACGAGAGATAAACATGAACACTGAACGCTTCCATAAAACATGCTGCTTTTCTATGGCAAACGCTACCAACGTCAAAGGGCGCCATGATTAAAAAAAGCAAGAAAAAAAAAGAAAAAGTAAATGGTAAAAGAACGCTATATCGGTTGTATGGCTCAAAACGGTTTGTTACTACTACAGGTCCAAACGGTAATGTCCTAATGCCTGTGGCTGCCTCAGTCCACGTTCTTCATTGCGTGATAGAGAAAAACGTCATCAAATAAAGAATACAGCACACTTCCATAAAATGTCGTGTGGGGGGGGGGGGGGTTGTTTGCTTGTTTGTTTTGTTTTTGTTTGTTTGTTTGTTTGTTTGCTTTGTTTTTGTTTTTGTTTGTTTGTTTGTTTTTAGGTTGTTGGTGTTCTTTTTTGCCTGTTTGTTTGGTTGGTTGGTTGGTTGGTTGGTTGTTTGGTTGGTTGGTTGGTTGGTTGGTTGGTTGGTTGGTTGGTTGTTTGGTTGGTTGTTGGTTGGTTGGTTGGTTGGTTGGTTGGTTGGTTGGTTGGTTGGTTGGTTGGTTGGTTGGTTGGTTGGTTGGTTGGTTGGTTGGTTGGTTGGTTGGTTGGTTGGTTGGTTGGTTGGTGGTTGGTTGTTCATTTGTTTGTTTTTTGTTGTTCTTCTTTAATAAACGCCACAATTATTAGGAAAAGTCAGTCTGAACAACCATGCTTTAGATGAGTGACTCACAATTCTATCACCGCAAACTGTACTCATGTTGCCCTCGTCTGCCGAGCACCTGGTGTTCCCACTTGTAACACAAATAAACAGAATTCATCAAATGAAGACATGAACGTTGCCATCATGCGTGCCGTTTCCCACAGTAAATACCACAAATGTATGTACTTTTTTCTTCTTCTTCTTCTTTCATTCATTGATGGTCAAGTCTCACCTGGTGATGAATGTTCCCTCCAGCTTTCCTGCTGTGACTACGTGCTCTAATTTCTCTTGACAAAAGAAATTATGAAACTGAGCGTAGATTAAACAGCTCTGTCACGCAGTCCCAATCCAGAATGGAAATCCATAGCATCATGATTATTATCCCCATCATCATCATCATCATCATCATAGCATTGTAAAAAATGTTCCCAGATTCTCATCATCATCAAGTGCCTTGCCACATGGTGTTGGCGATCATGGCCCTCCATACGTTTCTATCCCTTGTTGCTGCAAGCATATCTTCCACCCTATCTGTCTTCAGCCACTCTGCAAGTCCGTCCACTATTTTTTTTTCCCCTGGGTCTACCTGGTGCTCTCTTTCCTTCCAGCTTTCCTGTGACCAGGTGCTCTAATTCCCCTTTTCTCATAAAATGGCCAATAAATGTTGCCTGTCTTTTCCTAATCTTCCTTCTGAATGATCTACTTGTGTCTGCCTCCATCAAAACTGTCTCGTTTGTTTTCTTTGCTGTCCATGGAACTCTCAACATTCTTCTTAGAAACCACATCTCGGCTGCTTCACTATTGTTCTGGCTTTGCTTGTTGACTGTCCATGCCTCACAACCATATAACATTATTGGTTCTACATAACATTCAAGAACTCTCTTCCTGATGTTAATTGATTCCCATATTCTATGGCCATTAATTAATGTGGCGTATGAAACGGGACAGCAAAATAAATCTATCAAAAATAAATCATATTTCAGTAACGAAATAAGCTTAATGTATTTCTGTTCACCTCTTATGCTTAGATGCTGGGGTTTATGCCTGATTACAAAAGTCAAAAGAGTTTTATTTTTTCAAACAACTCTCTTCTTTAGAAGTAACTAACTGATCTTTCTTGCGTTAACCCTTTGACTCCCGCACCCTTTCCACCAACTGCTAAAACTTAACCCTTTGAATCCCATGCCCTTTCCACCAACTCCAAAAACTTAACCCTTTGAATCCCACATCCTTTCCACCAACTCCTAAAACCTAACCATTTGACTCCCACACCCTTTCCACAAATTCCCAAAACTTAACCCTTTGACTCCCTCACCCTAACCACCAGTTTCCTGCACCACACATAAAAAAGGTCACATTCTTGACTGGATCATTTCTCGTGATCACCACAATTCAGCTACTGACAACTGCCTAGTTCTTTCTACCCGTCTAACTTCAGCCCTTCCATCTGACCACTCTGCAATTCTCTGTTCTCTTGACATTTCTCCTCCTTCCCGTACCACGCGCACAGTGACTCGACGCAATCTCAAATCTATTGACCTCTCCACATTTTCATCTGATGCCTCCCGCCTCCTTTCTGAAAAGTCACACAACCTTGCCGATGAATTCTATACTACTCTCCACCATCTTCTGGACACTCATGCTCCAGCCACAAGTCGTCTTTTACCTGACCGCCCCCCTACCCCCTGGCTCACTCATGAGATTGCCTGTGCAAAACGTGCCCGCCGCAGATCAGAGCGCCGCTGGCGCAAATCCAAACTCACTGTACATAGGCAACTTTTCCAAGCCTCTAAAACAAAAGTATCCACCCTCATTGCATCTGCAAAAACAAGCTATTTCCAAACCAAATCCTGAATGCTCTTCTCAAGAGAACTCTTTACAACCATGAATCATCTCCTTGGCAACGAAGATTACCTCTCCCACAAATCACAATGAGACTCATCTTATCTCCAAGTATTTCACCACCAAAATACAAACTCTTCGTGACAGGCTTGACAGGACACCCTGTCAACCATGCCCACCTGACCCTTCCTTCTCTGGCACACCTCTTACTACTTTTACCCCAGTCTCACAAGAAGAAATTCTCAACACAATCAGATCCATGTCGTTCAAAACCTGCGAACTGGATCCTCTTCCATGTTCTCTCTATTCTGACTGTCTCCCTACTCTCCTCCCATTCATCACTGACATCATCAACACTTCTCTTCAAACTGGAACTGTCCCAGATTCTTTCAAGTCTGCTATTGTTCACCCTCTCCTCAAGAAATATAATTTAGACCCAAATGAACTGAAAAATTACCGGCCTATCTCTAATCTCTCTTTCTTGTCAAAACTGCTTGAAAAAGTTGTCCTCAACCAGCTGAACTTCACCTGTCTGCGAACAATCTTCTCAATCCTTTCCAGTCAGCCTACCGCCAGTGCCATAGCACTGAAACTGCCCTGCTACACATTCTCAACAATCTCCTCCTTGCAACTGATACTGGCAAAGTCTCTCTCCTCACACTCCTTGATCTGTCTGCAGCCTTTGATACCATTGATCATGGTATTCTCCTTTCTAGACTTCATCATACTTTTGGCATCTCTGACATTGCTCTCTCCTTTTTCACTTCATATCTGTCAAACAGAAAACAAACTGTTCTCATTAATGGCACTTACTCTCAACCTGCATGCCTGACCTGTGGTGTTCCACAAGGATCTGTCCTTGGCCCTGTTCTTTTCACTCTTTACACCTCCCCCCTGTCCACCATCATCAACTCCCACTCTATAAAACACCACTTCTATGCTGATGACACCCAACTTCTAGACAGTGACACACCAAACAATATACAGCGCCTCTTGACTCTCACCACTGAGTGTTACTCGGACATTAAGAACTGGATGACGTTAAACAAACTTCAGCTTAATGACGACAAAACAGAAGCTATCCTCATTGGCACCCGTCAGAAACTTTCTCAGCTGCCTCCTCTTTCTCTCCCATTATGTAACACATCAGTCCCAATTTCTGATTCAGCTAAAAACCTTGGTGTCTGCATTGACTCTACCCTCTCCATGAACAACGTTGTTTCTCAAACTGCCAGATCTTGCTACTATCACCTCCATCGTATAAGCTTGATCAGGAAGTATCTCTCTGTGGAAACAACTGCAAAACTCGTTCTCTCCTTCATAATGTCTCGCATTGACTATTGCAATTCACTCCTGTCTGGTCTTCCTGCCTCCACCATTCACATCCTACAGCGCATTCAAAACAATGCTGCACGCCTTGTACTCAAAAAGAAAAAAGCTGACCACATATCTCCTCTCCTGGCACAACTTCACTGGCTCCCTGTATCAAAGCGCATACAGTACAAACTAGACACCATGTGCTACAAAAGCCTCAATAACGCAGCCCCCGATTACCTGTCAAGCCTACTTGATATCTATGTTCCCTCACGTACCCTCCGCTCTGCCTCCGATCCTCTGACTTTTCTCTTTCCACGCACCAAGCTCAATACCTATGGTCCACGAGCCTTCTCTGTTTCTGGTCCACTTTCCTGGAACAAACTTCCTCTCTCTGTCCGTCAGCAACCTACTTTTGTCTCCTTCAAGTCCGCTCTCAAAACTCACCTTTTCTCCTCTGCATAAAATCCTGACCTCACTCATCCCCCTCTGTAGCCTGTCTCCACTCGGAGGGGAATCACATTGTAATATATATTTGTATATAATATGCTCTCTATAATTTTCCATTGTTTTTATTCTTTTTCCCCATTTATAGCCATATGTAAGTGTGTGTGTGCGTGTGTGTGCGCGCGTGCGTAAGTGTATGTTCAGCGCTTAGATTTGATTTTTATCGAGATTTTGCGCTATATAAATATTGTAATTATTTATTATCCACCAGCGTTCTGCAAACTTAA
>JAPXFY010002277.1:0-10000 GCA_030674185.1 Monoplex corrugatus
GCAGAGACACAGACAGCACCGTTGATGTAGCACTCATCACTCCTAAACTAACACTACGAATGAGTGCAGAGACACAGACAGTACCATTGATATAGCATTCATCACTCCTAAACTAACACCACTAATGAGTGCACAGACACAGACAGCACCGTTGATAGAGCACTCATCACTCCTAAATTAACACCACTAATGAGTGCAGAGACACTGAACACACATGTCAAGCGACCATCTTCCAGTGGTTTTCAGTCTAACGAAACATGTTTCAATGTTGTGCCACTTGCTATTATTTTGCATGAGGGGATTTCTTGTTTGTTTGTTTTTTAACTGATTACCATGACTTCAGTCTTCTTGCTATTTAGCTCGAGCCCTTTATTTTTGCTTTCTATTTCTATGCTATTCACTAGATTTTGTAACGTTTTTTTCATTTTATACAACTAGGATGGTCTCAGCCATACAATTGCGTCTTCGAATTTTTGCAAATTTATTCCATCATCGCAAAAGCTTTGGTATATTTTTCTTTGTTTCTGTTTGCTCATCAAATTTTGAAAAAAGGCAACGTTTTCAATGGCCATGCCAAGAAACTGTATTGTTTAAAAAGGTTTTCACTTAAAATAAATAGAGAGAGAGAAAGAAGAAAACACAAAGAGAAAGTACGATTATCTGTTTGTTTATTTGTTCATTTCTTTCTCTCTCTCTCTCTCTCTCTTCTCTCTCTCTCTCTCTCTCTCTCTCTCTCTCTCTCTCTGTCTGTCTGTCTCTCTCTCTCTTTCTCTCTCTCTTTCTTTCTTTCTTTCCTTCTTTGTTAGTTTATTCACGTATTTATTTATCATGTATCTATCTATCTATCTATCTATCTATCTATCTAGCTACATGTATCTATCTATCTATCTATCTATCTATCTATCTATCTATCTATCTATCTATCTGTCTGTCTGTCTGTCTATTTATTTACTTATTCATTCATTCATTCATTCATTCATTTATTTCGTTAGGTAGTTCGTTAAGTAGTTGGTTGTGTATTTTGTTTTGTTTGTTCGGGGTTTTTTGTTGTTGTTGTTGTTGTCTACTTGCCTTTTCATGTGTGTATTTGTTTGTCTGTTCACTTCTCTTTCTTTTTCTTTTTATCAACAGATCTCACTGAAGTCTCTATAAGAGAAAAACAATTTGGTTTTCATCTTGTTTCCACAGACATTACGCCAGAATCCGAGATGAAGATGAAGACGTTCTTGGCCTTGATGATGATGCTCAGCAGTGTCATCACCACTGTCTCTGCTTGTGGATTGCTAAACGTGCAAACGACACAATCCCCTATGACTTCCACGCTGGCGAGTAAGTCTGTGAAGGAATTCTGAATCCTGAGAGTTTTAGTAGTACTACTAGTAGTAGTACTGATGCCGAAGGGAAAATTAGACAACATCAAAATGGAGATGGAAAGGCTTAACATCAGTATTTTAGGACTAAGGGAAGTGAGATGGAAGGGGGCAGGCATGATAACATCAGGAGAATACACAGTGATAAACTCTGGTGGAAATTCACATGAAAGAGGAGTAGGCATCATAATGGACAAAGAAAAATCAAAAGCAGTTAAGGGATACTGGGCTGTGTCCGACAGAGTTTTGCTGGTCAAATTGGGAGGCAAACCATTTCATATCAACATCATTCAGGTGTATGCACCAACACCCGCAAGTACTCAGGAAGACATCGACAACTTCTACGAAGTTTTAGAGATGGCCAAGGTCCAATGTAAATCACAAGAAGTTACCATAATAATGGGAGATTTTAATGCTAAAGTGGGACAGGATAGGGTACAGGATATAGTTGGACCTCATGGCCTTGGTACACAAAATGAAAGGGGAGGGAAACTTGTAGAATGGGCACAGATGAATGAGTTCATAGTAGGAAACACCTGGTTTGAGCAGCCTAATAGAAGAAAATGGACTTGGATGAGTCCAGGAGATAATACCAAAAATCAGATTGACTACATCCTGATCAATGTTGACTGTACAACGCCAGCAACTTCGATTGCTTTGTGTCTACCATCCTCCCCCCAGTCAAAGAAATAAACTGACCCACACTATGTTTTTCGATGAGCTCCCAGACTTTCTTGACTATTCCATCACGTGTGAGAGTAATCTTTTGATTGTTGGTGACTTTAATATCCATTATCAAGATCAGCATGACTCCAGAACAAGACAGTTTCGGGAACTCTTGCAAATGTTTAGTCTGTCTCAAGCTGTTAACGAACCTACTTTTCCTAGCAGTGGTCATATTTTAGACCTTGTAATTTTTCGTGACAATGATAATCTTTTACAATCTGCAAAGTGTAGTAATTATCTTATGTCTGACCATATTTGTATTGTCTGTCATCTTAGTGTTCTAAAACAAAAAATCAACACCCCAATTCAAATATATTCGTGCCATTCGCCAGATAGATCAGGCAGCATTTTCTCAAGATTTAAAAAGTGTCATTACTCATGATGTTTCTCTTTCTGATCTCAGTCTCGGTTTGTGAACAGTTTTGGGTAAGCACGCGCCCTTACGTCAGCACAGGGTGCAGCAACGTCGCTCTGCCCCGTGGTACAGCTCCGTGGCACATGATCTTTTGCAACTTAAGCGTGAGCGCCGTAAAGCTGAGCGTCGCTGGGCATCGTCTCGCCTGACGGTACATAAGCAGATTTATGAAACCGCAAAACAGAAAATTGTCGATCTCGTCCATGATGCTAAAACTAAATTCTATTCTTCTAAAGTTGTTTCAGCAGTATCATGCAAAGATCTTTTTAGAACTGTCACAGGCATGCTGGGAAAGGTTTCCGATGTTACTCTGCCGTCCACACATGAATTATCTCAGTTACCAAAATTGTTTTCCGACTTTTTTACCCAGAAAATTCTGACCATCCGTGATGGGTTTCTGTCATCCTCTGACACAACTGACCAGTCCGTTATTTATAAAGGTACACCACTCTGTCAGTTTACTCCTGTTTCTGAATCATTTGTACGGAAGCTGATTACTGAGTCCCCCAAAGTCTCTTGTATTCTCGACCCCATCCCCACCCCTCTTCTCTATTACCACCTCGACACCCTTCTCCCCACTATCACTCGCATTCTTAATGAATCACTATTTTCAGCTTCTGTTCCCTCTGATTTTAAGACTGCTCTTGTTAAGCCTCTCCTGAAAAAGTCTTCCCTTGACCCCAACGTGTTGAAAAATTACCGCCCCATTTCCAACCTCCCCTTTCTGTCCAAAATTCTCGAGAAAATTGTCCTCCACCAGCTTTCAGCTCATTTGACTGCCAACAACCTTCTATCTCCCCATCAGTCAGCATATCGTCCAGAGCACAGCACAGAGACTGCCATCCTTCGTATCCTTAATGATATTCTCAATTCGTTAGATAAAAATAAAATTTCTGTCCTCCTCTTGTTAGATCTTTCAGCTGCTTTCGACACCATAGACCATGAAATTCTTCTCTCCCGTTTGGAACATACATTTGGTATTAGAGACTTAGCTCTTAATTGGTTTCACTCTTATCTTTCAGACAGGAAACAGTTTGTGCTAGTGGATAGTCACCGTTCAAATGAAACCTCCCTCGATTTTGGTGTGCCTCAGGGCTCCGTGCTCGGTCCTGTTTTATTCATTCTGTATACTACCCCTCTTTCTGATGTCATCCGCAGCCATTCCATTTCGCATGAAATGTTTGCGGATGACACTCAGCTCCTTCATTCAGCTTCTGTTGATGACTATCCTGATGCAATTTCTTCTCTCCAAAACTGTACCTCTGACATTGATCTCTGGATGTCATCAAATAAACTGAAACTTAACTGTGACAAGACGGAGGCTATACGTTTCTCACATCATGATATCAACACACTTTCTTCTTCTCTCCCTATAGGTTCTAGTTCCATTGAATTTTCTGACTGTGTCCGGGATTTAGGAGTTCTTTTAGATCATGATCTTTCTATGCAAAAACATGTCACTAAGATATGCCAGCTTTCTTATATGGAACTAAGACGTATTGCTTCTATCCGCCCCTTTCTTACTGAGGAAGCCACTAAAACTCTTATTTCCTCTTATATTCTTTCACGCTTGGACTACTGTAATTCTATTCTAATCGGCTGCCCTTCAGTTGTCATTCAACCTCTCCAACGTGTTCAGAATTCAGCAGCTAGGCTTGTTTGTAAAGCCCCTAGATACCAGTCATGTTCTCCTCTTCTGAAAAAGTTGCATTGGCTTCCAGTTGAACAAAGAATCAAATACAAATGTTGCTGTCTCTGTTACAAAATTCTTACTTGCTCCGCTCCCTCTTATCTGTCTGAACTTCTTCAAGTGTATGTACCATCCAGAACTCTCCGATCCTCTACCGACACAAGAACTTTCTGTGTTCCCCGTTTCAACCGGAAACTGCATGGTCAGAGAGCTTTCTCCCACTCTGCTGCCATGACCTGGAACTCCCTTTCCTATTATATTCGCCATAAGCAATGTCTTCCTTCTTTCAAGTCTAGTCTGAAGACCTATCTTTTCACTCAATACTTTCATTGATCTTCTCTTTCTCTTCTCTCTCAGCCCTGATCATCGTTCCTACATATATGTGTGTGTGTGTGTGTGTTTGTGTGTGTGTGTGTGTGTGTGTGTGTGTGTGTGTGTGTGTGTGTGTGTGTGTGTGTGTGTGTGTGTGTGTGTGTGTGTGTGTGTGAAGCATGTTTATGCGAGCAAGAGAGAGGGAGAGAGAGGGAGAGAGGAAAAGAGAGAGAGAGAGAGGCTGTGTGGGAGAGAGAGAGAGTGAGCAAGGAATATCGGGAGCACGGTAGAGAGCGAGAGTATGGTTGGGGTGGGGAAAGAGAGTGAGAGTATGAGTAAGAGTATGTGTAAGCGTGATAGAATTTGATAGTAGAGAAACTGAGTGGTTGAGAGAGGGAGTGTGTTTGGGTCTGTGTGTGTTGGTGTGTGTGTGTGTGTGTGTGTGTGTGTGTGTGTGTGTGTGTGTGTGTGTGTGTGTGTGTGTGAAGAGAAAGAGAGAGAAAATATTTTTGTATGATTGTCACTATTTTTAGTAATATTTGAATTTACTATGTTAATATGTCTTGTTGAACGTAAATTTTATGTTTTATGTTATATAGTGTTAGCAGCGGTATGTTTAAATTTTATGTTGGTGTATCTATTTGTATTTAGTTATATACTGATTTTATGTGAAGCGCTTTGTGCTCTGGAAAGCGCTATATAAATTGTCTTTATTATTATTATTATTATTTAGAAACTCTTTACTGTCAGCAAAAAACACTACCAGGCGCAGACTGCAACATTGACCACAATCCGGTAGTGGGAAGATTTAGGCTGAAATTAAGGAAAAGGAAACAGACCAAAAGCAACATCAAACTAAACCTTGGACTCTTAAAGACAGATGAAGTGTTACGTAAAAAATTAAATGTACAGTGTACATGTTCAAAACAAATTCAGTGCTCTGGAAGACGTTGGTGACAGTGAAGAACAGTGGACAAAGTTGAGAAATTCGATAAATGAAGCTTGTGAAGAAATCCCTAAGGCAGATACAAAAGCAAAAAAGAGCTGGATGATTAATGAAATTTTGGGCTTGATGGAGGGAAGGAGGAGGGCAAAGAGAAACGAGGAGATAGACAGGAAGATAAACAAAGAAATCAGGTATAGGTGCAATGAAGCTAAAGAAGCTTGGCTGAACACAAAATGCATAGAAATAGAAGACCGACACAAAACGGATCCTCAGGGTATGTACAGACGAATTGAAGAAATTGTCCACAGGAAAAATACATGCACATCAACTGGGTGCTTGAAATCGAAAGATGGCACGCTTATCATGGAAAAAGACAAAATATTGGACAGATGGGGAGAGTACATTAAAGACCTTTTTGTGGATGACAGAAACGAAGAACACATTATAAAAAGGAACTTTGAAGGACCACCCATAATGAAAGGTGAAGTTAGAGCAGCACTGAAAAAGATGAAACCAGGAAAAGCCCCAGGACCAGACAACATCACTACAGAGATGATTGAAGCCCTGGAGGAATTTGACATAGAAAAATGAAATTTACGACACAGGAAAAATCCCCAAAGATATGTCAAGATCAATTTTCATTGCACTTCCAAAGAAGACAGGGGCTGTAGAATGCGAACTCCATCGCACAATCAGTTTGATGAGTCATGTAACAAAAATCCTGTTAAGAATAATCATGATGAGGACAAGGAATAGAATCAAAAGAGAAATAGCACAAGAACAGTGTGGATTTGTGGAAGGAAAAGGAACTATTAATGCCATATACATCATAAGAACTATCCTTGAGAGGTCAATTGAGATGAATAAGGATTTGTATTTATGCTTTGTTGACTATACCAAGGCTTTAGATCGGGTAAGACATGAAGAATTGATCAACCAACTGGAGAGACTCAATGTTGATGGAAAAGATCTACGAATAATCAGAAATATGTACTGGGAACAAACAGCTGTAATGAGAATAGAAAACAGTATAAGCTCTTCCCAAACATCAAAAGAGGAGTCAGACAGGGTTGTGTTTTGTGACCAGATCTGTTTTCACTTTACAGCGAAAACATCATGAGAAACCAAGAAGAAGACCCTGGATTAAAGGTTGGAGGGAACATGATAAACAACATTCGATATGCAGATGACACCGTGCCAATTGCAGAAAATGAAAGGGACCTACAAAACCTTGTGAATATACTAGAAATAGAAAGCAAAGGTAAGAGGTTGGAACTAAACAGCAGGAAGACTGAAGTCATGGTGATCAATAAAAAACATGAAATCCCCTCATGCAAAATAAAAAGAAATGGCACAACCTTGACACAGGTTAATAAGTTCAAATACCTGGGAACGGTCATTTCATCAGATGGCAGATGCACATCGGAAATAGCCGGCAGAATCGGCCAAGCCAAAACGGCATTCAAAAAGATGACAAGCATTCTCACTAACACATGCCTATCAATTGACATCATGAAGAGAGTTTTTGAATGTTATATAGAACCAATACTGTTGTACGGATGTGAGGCGTGGACAGTCAACAAGCAAAGCCAGAATAAGATTAAGGCAGCCGAGATGTGGTTTCTAAGAAGAATGTTGAGAGTTCCATGGACAGCAAAGAAAACAAACGAGACAGTCTTGATGGAGGCAGACACAAGTAGATCATTCATAAGGATGATTAGGAAAAGACATTTATAGGCCATTTTATCAGGAAGGGGTATTTGGAGCACCTGGTCACAACGGGAAAGCTGGAGGGAAAGAGAGCACCAGGTAGACCCAGAGAGAAAATGCTAGACGGACTTGCGAAGTGGCTGAAGATGAGGAGGGTGGAAGAGATGCTTGGGGCAACAAGAGATAGAAACAGATGGAAGTCCATGATCGCCAACGCCATGTGGCAGGGCACCTGATGATGAGTAGTAGTAGTAGTAGTTGTTGTTGTTGTGGTAGTAGTAGTAGTAGTAGCAGTAGTAGCAGTAGTAGTGGTGGTGGTGGTAGTAGCAGTAGTAATAGTAGCTGTGGTGGTGGTAGTAGTAGTAGTTGTTGTTGTGGTGGTGGTGGTAGTAGTAGTAGCAGTAGTAGTGGTGGTGGTAGTAGTAGTAGTAGTAGTTGTTGTGGTAGTAGTAGTAGTAGTAGTAGTAGCTATTATTGTTTTGTTGTAGTAGTGGTAGTTGTTGTTGTTGTTGTGGTGGTGGTGATGGTGGTGTTGGTGGTGATGGTGGTGATGGTGGTGGTGGTAGTGGAAGTAGTAGTAGTAGTAGTAGTAGTGCTAGTAGTGCTAGTAGTAGTATTAGTAGCTATTATTGTTGTTGTTGTAGTAGTGGTAGTTGTTGTTGTTGTGGTGGTGATGGTTGTGGTGGTGGTGATGGTGGTAATGGTGGTGATGGTAGTGGAAGTAGTGGTAGTAGTAGTAGTAGTAGTGCTAGTAGTCCTAGCTGTAGTAGTAGTAGTAAAAGCTATTATTGTTGTTGTTGTAGTAGTGGTAGTTGTTGTTGTTGTGGTGGTGATGGTGGTAATGGTGGTGGTGGTATTTCCAAACCAAAATCCGGAATGCCCCTTCTTCAAAAGAACTCTTTACAACCATGAATCATCTCCTTGGCACACGAAAAGATTTACCTCTCCCAACAAAACATACAAATGAAGAACTCCCATCTGTATTCTCCAAGTATTTCACCACCAAAATACAAACTCTTCGTGACAGGCTTGACAGGACACCCTGTCAACCATGCCCACCTGACCCTTCCTTCTCTGGCACACCTCTCACTACTTTTACCCCAGTCTCACAAGAAGAAATTTTCAACACAATCAGATCCATGTCGTTCAAAACCTGCGAACTGGATCCTCTTCCAGGTTCTCTCTACTCCGACTGTCTCCCTACTCTCCTCCCATTCATCACTGACATCATCAACACTTCTTTTCAAACTGGAACTGTCCCAGATTCTTTCAAGTCTGCTATTGTTCACCCTCTCCTCAAGAAACACAATTTAGACCCAAATGAACTGAAAAATTACCGGCCTATCACTAATCTCTCTTTCTTGTCAAAACTCCTTGAAAAGGTCGTCCTCAACCAGCTGAACTCTCACCTGTCTGCCAACAATCTTCTCAATCCTTTCCAGTCAGCCTACCGCCAGTGCCATAGCACTGAAACTGCCCTACTACACATTCTCAACAATCTCCTCCTTGCAACTGATACTGGCAAAGTCTCTCTCCTCACACTCCTTGATCTGTCTGCAGCCTTCGATACCATTGACCATGGTATTCTCCTTTCTAGACTTCATCATACTTTTGGCATCTCTGACATTGCTCTCTCCTGGTTCACTTCGTATTTATCAAACAGAAAACAAACTGTTCTCATCAATGGCACTTACTCTCAACCTGCATACCTGACCTGTGGTGTTCCACAAGGATCTGTCCTTGGCCCTGTTCTTTTCACTCTTTATACCTCCCCCCTGTCCACCATCATCAACTCCCACTCTATAAAACACCACTTCTATGCTGATGACATCCAACTTCAAGACAGTGACTCACCTGGTAATATACAGTGCCTGTTGACTCGCACCACTGAGTGTTACTCGGACATTAAGAACTGGATGACGTTCAACAAACTTCAGCTTAATGACGACAAGACAGAAGCTATCCTCATTGGCATCCGTCAGAAACTTTCCCAGCTGCCTCCTCTTTCTCTCCCATTATGTAACACATCAGTCCCAATTTCTGATTCAGCTAAAATCCTTGGTGTCTGCATTGACTCTACCCTGTCCATGAACAACTTTGTTTCTCAAACTGCCAGATCTTGCTACCATCATCTCCATCGTATAAGCCTGATCAGGAAGTATCTCTCTGTCGAAACAACTGCAAAACTCGTTCTCTCCTTCATAATGTCTCGCATTGACTATTGCAATTCACTCCTGTCTGGTCTTCCTGCCTCCACCATTCACATCCTACAGCGCATTCAAAACAATGCTGTACGCCTTGTACTCAAAAAGAAAAAAGCTGACCACATATCTCCTCTCCTGGCACAACTTCACTGGCTCCCTGTATCAAAGCGCATACAGTACAAACTAGACACCATGTGCTACAAAAGTCTCAATAACGCAGCCCCCGATTACCTGTCAAGCCTACTTGAGATCTATCTTCCCTCACGTACCCTCCGCTCTGCCTCCGATCCTCTGACTTTTCGCTTTCCACGCACTAAGCTCAATACCTATGGTCCACGAGCCTTCTCTGTTTCTGGTCCACTCTCCTGGAACAAACTTCCTCTCTCAGTCCGTCAGCAACCTACTTTTGCCTCCTTCAAGTCCGCTCTCAAAACTCACCTTTTCTCCTCTGCATAAAATCCTAACCTCACTCAACCCCCCTCTGCAGCCTGTCTCCGCTCGGAGGGGAATCACTTTGTTTTAATATATAATTGTATATGATGTACTCTCTGTGGTTTTCCATTGCTTTTATTCTTGCTTTTATTGCTTTTATTCTTTCTCCCCATTTGTGGCCATGCGTGTTGTGTG
>JAPXFY010002277.1:15000-20000 GCA_030674185.1 Monoplex corrugatus
CTATACTAATACTATACTATACTATACTATACTATACTATACTATACTACTATACTATACTATACTATACTATACTATACTATTATAAATTATATTAATATAATATAATATAATATAATATATATTATATTAATATAATATAATATAATATATATTATATTAATATAATATAATATAATATAATATATATTATATTAATATAATATAATATAATATAATATAATATATATTAATATAATATAATATAATATAATATAATATAATATAATATAATATAATATAATATAATATAATATAATATAATATAATATAATATAATATAATATAATATAATATAATATAATATAATATAATATAATATAATATTTTATAATATAATATAATAGGTAGAAAGAAACTCTAGGGAGAGCTAGACAACAGAAGGTCTTCAGAGAAGTAACCCCCTTTAGACAAGTGTTTCGGCCCTGAATTCCTTACACTCTCCGGGGCCGGGCCACATCCAGGTCATGACTCCTGGATGCCCTTCTGCTGTTGTCTATTTTTTTTTTTTCCCACGCCGGGGATCGAACCTGGGCGATTCTGCGCTTCAGAACTGCGGTACGCGGTTTTACCAATGTGCTAACGGGGCACACATCATCTGTAGGGAATTTAATCCTTATGAAGTTCACTTTTTTGGTTCCTCCTTGCCCAGATCCAGCTTGAGCTCCTTTCTGCTGCCTCTGCCATCGCTTTAAGGGCTCTAGTCCTCTTCTTCCCAGAAATGGCGAGTTGTTTCATGAGATCATAAGCGGAGGTGCCCACAAACCCTCTTGCCCCGACCTCTATGGCGAAAGATTTTGACCCGCAGACCTGCTTTCTTCAGGGTGCTGGCAAGACCGGCGTATTTTTCGGTCTTGTAGATATGTGCTTCTTCCATTCTGCTTTCGTATGGCACAGTGAGTTCTATCAGAATCACTTGTTTCGAGGAGTCAGAGTGGAGAGCGATGTCTGGTCTCATGCCTGTCTTGCTGATGACATCTGGGTAATTTCTCCACTCTGGGAGGTCTGCTGTACACTCCCAGTCGACTGCTCCATCCAGAAGACCCTTTGGCAATGTGCTGGTTGTCATAGCCCTTTCGGGCCAGACCTGCTTCCCTCCTGCTTTGTAGAACGTTGTCATAGCAATTGGTGCGTTTGGGGTCATGGTTTTTTTTTTTTTTCGCTAACCACATCTGTGATCACTTTCAGAACTTGGTTGTGCCTCCATGTATACCTTCCTTGGGCTAGCGCTACTTTGCAAGAGCTTAGGACATGTTCCACTGTTTGTTTCTTCTGACAGAGCGGACATGCTGGGTCGTTTGCTTTCCCCCATTTCACTAAGTTTGCATTCGAGGGGAGCAGGTCATATACAGATCTGAGGAGGAAGCTTATCCTTAGAGGAGCCATGTGCCACATATCGTTCCAGCTGAGACTTCTTTGGAGTGCACTGTCCCATGTTGTCCATTGCCCCTGTTGACCTTGCTGGACTGCCTTCTGCACTCTTTTGACATCTTCTTCTTCCTTCAACTCCTGTATGATCATGTCTCTTTTTTCCTTCCCTTTGGCTTTGGACCACCACTGCATTTTTGTTGCTCCCAGTCCCTGTCTGTTGGTTTGCGTGTGTCCAATTATTTCTTTGATGCTGAGGTTTCTCTTGGCATTGTTTACAGCCTCTTGGACTTTCCACTGTCTGCCAGTTCTCAGCTTTGGATGAACTGCTCTCACGATATTGTCCTCCGATTCCTCCAGCATGCTCAACAGTCTTGCTTTTCCAACTTTGTATTCCTCCACTATGGATTTGAGAGGTAGCTTCAGCATTGCTTGACGACAGTAGAATGCAACATCAGTGAGACCAGGTGGCACACAGAGCCATTTTCTTGTGTATTTGTTGATTTTGGCTTCCATTGCTTCGACTGTGCCGGTGCAAATGTCATAGATTAGCAGTGGCCACAGCAGCTTTGGTATCAGCATGAACTGTAGACACCAGACTTTGTATTTGCCTGGCAGTCCGCAGTTATCTATTTTCTTCAGGCCTTCTTCTGCTGTTTGCTTGGTTTCACATCCCCTTTGTGTGTCTTTCAGGGAGTCATCATACCATCTTCCGAGACTTTTTACTGGCTCTTCTGTGACAGTGGGGGTGGCTTGGTTGGCTACCATGAATTTGACTGAATCTGCCACTTTTCCTTTTCGCAGTGAGAGACTTCGGGATTTCTTAGGTTTGAACCTCATTCTTGAAGAGGCCACCAGCTCATCCAGCTGCTTTAAGATTTGGTGTGTCTCTTCCTCATCCGTGGACAAGACTGTTGTGTCATCCATGAAAGCTTTCAGAGGAGGCATCTGGTATCCATCTCCCAGATTCACTGGACCTGAAGTCTTCATTGCAGCTTTCAAGATGACTTCCATTGCCAACACGAACAGTATGGGAGAGATTGCACAGCCCATTGCAATGCCCACCTCTAGGTCTATCCAGTCCGTGGTGTATTCTTTGGTAGAGAACCGCATTGAGAACCCTTGGAAATACTTCCTCAGCATTGTTCGGATGTTTTCTGGGATGTGATACATTTCAAGAGCCAGCTGGATCATATCGTGTGGAACTGATCCATATGCATTCGCCAGATCAAGCCAAACTACGTCAATGTCTCTCTTCTCTGTTCTTGCTTTTTGGATGGCATCCCAAATCAACGTGGCATGTTCCAAGCATCCAGGCATTCCTGGTATGCCTCCTTTTTGGACTGACATATCCAGATACTTGTTTTCAGTCAGGTATTTTGTCAATCTTGCTGCCATAACAGAGAAGAAGATTTTCCCCTCGACGTTCAGAAGTGATATTGGCCTGAACTGATTGATGCTGCTGGAGTTCTGCTCCTTCGGAATGTACACTCCTTCAGCTCTCATCCATTGGTCGCTGATCTTCTGGTTCCTCCATGCTGATCGAATCATCTTGTGGAGCCACTCGAGCACTTTTGGGCATTTCTTGTAGAGCAGGTATGGTATTCCGTTTGGTCCAGGTGCTGACTTGGCTCTGGCTTTCTTTACTACGTTCTTCACTTCATCCAGTGTTGGTGGTTTGTTATTGAATTTTCCTTCTGGCGCTGCAGGCCAAACCAGATTTTGGATTTCAAGTGGTGCCTCGCGCTGAGAATCGGAATATGTTTCCCTGAGATGCTGCTCTAGGGTTTCCTTGCCCACTGTGAGAGTCCCTGATTTGGGTTGTTCAAACAGCTTTCTTGCAAAGTCAAAGGGATCTTTGAAGAAACGCTTGAGTCTTCTTCTTTTTGCTCTTTCTTCGCCTTGCTGATTCCACTTTGCTGAGAGCATTGTGTTTGGCCTTCAGATCTTTCCAGAGTTCCAGGAGCCCTTGCTTCTCGAATTCTGAGGCAGTTTTCATTCGCTTTTTAAGCTTCCTTTTCTCCCTCCGGATGCTCTCCATCTGTTGCTGTCTTCTGGATTTCTGGGGAGGCGTTTTTGTCTTTGGCTGCTTCACTCCATAAGTGTCCCTGCAGATAGAGTATATGATGTCTCCGTATGTGTCAAGTTTGTGTTCCAGCGTACTGTTCCCTATTAGCGCATTCAGCTTAAGGACAAGTTCCTCATCTAATTTCTCCCATTGTTCTTTTGCACCGGCAGGCGGCAAATTGAGTTTTCCACGTTTGGCGTTAAGAGCTTGTGCAAAATCCGCATCAGAACCGTCAGCGTGGATGTCCTTGGCACTATGGTTTAATTCCTGGCCTTGGTCATCCAACGTCTCACCTGCTATCGCAGTGCGCTGCTGCTGGTTCGTATGTGTCTTCAAACAGCCCATTTTTGTCCTGTGGATCTTCATGCCGCGTTTGGTGGTGAATCTCCTTCCACACGCACACGGAAATTCCAACTGGTCATTAATCATGGTCCGTTGTGCGTTTCCAGTCGTGATGGAGTCAGTGCCGATGGATTCATCATTCTCTCCCCCTTTCGGTGAATCCTGGGAGCATCTTTCATTTGGAAAACTCGTGGCATGTTATCAAAGGCAAGGTGGGAAGCCAACCCACAAAGCGCGCAGATCTAGTCTTTCCCAGTGTCCTTTGGTCTTTCCCGAATGTCCTCCGAACTATTCCCGGAAGTCAATGGACTGACCATGTGCAGGTAGAAAGAAACTCTAGGGAGAGCTAGACAACAGAAGGTCTTCAGAGAAGTAACCCCCTTTAGACAAGTGTTTCGGCCCTGAATTCCTTACACTCTCCGGGGGCCGGGCCACATCCAGGTCATGACTCCTGGATGCCCTTCTGCTGTTGTCTATTTTTTTTTTTTCCCACGCCGGGGATCGAACCTGGGCGATTCTGCGCTTCAGAACTGCGGTACGCGGTTTTACCAATGTGCTAACGGGGCACACATCATCTGTAGGGAATTTAATCCTTATGAAGTTCACTTTTTGGTTCCTCCTTGCCCAGATCCAGCTTGAGCTCCTTTCTGCTGCCTCTGCCATCGCTTTAAGGGCTCTAGTCCTCTTCTTCCCAGAAATGGCGAGTTGTTTCATGAGATCATAAGCGGAGGTGCCCACAAACCCTCTTGCCCCGACCTCTATGGCGAAGATTTTGACCCGCAGACCTGCTTTCTTCAGGGTGCTGGCAAGACCGGCGTATTTTTCGGTCTTGTAGATATGTGCTTCTTCCATTCTGCTTTCGTATGGCACAGTG
The DNA here is from genome assembly GCA_030674185.1 of Monoplex corrugatus. Lineage (NCBI taxonomy): Eukaryota > Metazoa > Mollusca > Gastropoda > Littorinimorpha > Ranellidae > Monoplex > Monoplex corrugatus. Next base: position 19,692 of record JAPXFY010002277.1, read on the forward strand.
AGTTCTATCAGAATCACTTGTTTCGAGGAGTCAGAGTGGAGAGCGATGTCTGGTCTCATGCCTGTCTTGCTGATGACATCTGGGTAATTTCTCCACTCTGGGAGGTCTGCTGTACACTCCCAGTCGACTGCTCCATCCAGAAGACCCTTTGGCAATGTGCTGGTTGTCATAGCCCTTTCGGGCCAGACCTGCTTCCCTCCTGCTTTGTAGAACGTTGTCATAGCAATTGGTGCGTTTGGGGTCATGGTTTTTTTTTTTTTTTCGCTAACCACATCTGTGATCACTTTCAGAACTTGGTTGTGCCTCCAT
>JAPXFY010000227.1:0-2500 GCA_030674185.1 Monoplex corrugatus
TGTCCTCCTCTCTGTCTGTCTCTGTCTTGTCTCCTCTTCTGTCTCTGTCTCTTTCTGTCTCTGTCTCTTTTCTGTCTCTCTTTCTGTCTGTCTCTCTTGTCTCTGTCTCCTGTTCTCTTCTCTGTCGTCTCTTTCTCTGTCTCTGTCTCTCTCTGTCTTCTCTTTCTTCTCTCCTCTGTTCTGTTCTCTCTGTTTCTGTCTCTGTCTCTGTCTTGTCTCTGTTCTTGTCATTCTCTGTCTCTCTGTCTCTGTCTCTTTTCTGTCTCTGCCTCTCTGTCTCTGTCCTGTTTCTGTCTCTGTTTCTTTTCTTCCTCTGTCTCTCTTTCTCTGTCTCTGTTCTGTCTCTGTCCTTCTCTGTCTCTGTTCTGTCTCTGTCTGTCTCTCCTGTCTCTGTCTGTCTGTTCTGTCTCTGTCCTCTTTTCTGTCTGTCTCTGTCTCTTCTTTCTTCTCTGTCTCGTCTCTGTTCGTCTCTCTCTGTCTCTTCTCTGTCTCTTTCTCCCTCTTCTGTCTCTTTCTGTCTCTGTCTCTGCTCTTGTCTCTTTTTTTTTTTTTTTTTTTTTTTTTTTTTTTTTTTTTTTTTTTTTTTTTTTTCCCCCCCCCCCCCCCCCCCCCCCCCCCCCCCCCCCCGTCTCTCCTGTTCTCTTTCTCTCTCTCTCTGTCTGTCTCTGTGTCTCTCTCCTCTCTTCCTGTCTCTGTCTCTCTTTTTCTGTCTCTGTCTCTGTCACTCTTTTTCTGTCTCAGTCTCTCTTTTTCTGTCTCTGTCTCTGTCACTCTTTTTCTGTCTCTGTCTCTCTTTTTCTGTCTCTGTCTCTGTCACTCTTTTTCTGTCTCTGTCTCTGTCACTCTTTTACTGTCTCTGTCACTCTTTTTCTGTCTCTGTCACTCTTTTTCTGTCTCTGTCTCTGTCACTCTTTTTCTGTCTCTGTCTCTGTCTCTCTTTTTCTGTCTCTGTCTCTGTCACTCTTTTTCTGTCTCTGTCTCTGTCTCTCTTTTTCTGTCTCTGTCTCTGTCACTCTTTTTCTGTCTCTGTCTCTGTCACTCTTTTTCTGTCTCTGTCTCTGTCTCTGTCACTCTTTTTCTGTCTCTGTCTCTGTCTGTCTATGTCTCTGTCACTCTTTTTCTGTCTCTGTCTCTGTCTCTTTTTCTGTCTCTATCTCTGTCACTCTTTTTCTGTCTCTGTCTCTGTCACTCTTTTTCTGTCTCTGTCACTGTCACTCTTTTTCTGTCTCTGTCTCTGTCACTCTTTTTCTGTCTCTGTCACTCTTTCTCTGTCTCTGTCACTGTCACTCTTTTTCTGTCTCTCTCTCTGTCACTCTTTCTCTGTCTCTGTCTCTCTCTGTCTGTCTATGTCTCTGTCTCTAGTTCTGTCTCCCTCTGTCTGTCTCTGTCTATGTCAATCTTTCTCTGTCTCTGTCTCTCTCTGTCTGTCTATGTCTCTGACTCTTATTCTGTCTCTGTCTCTCTGTCTCTGTGTCTGTCTCTAGTTCTGTCTCTGTCTCTCTCTGTCTGTCTATGTCTCTGTCTCTAGTTCTGTCTCTGTCTCTCTCTGTCTGTCTCTGTCTCTGTCACTCTTTCTCTGTCTCTGTCTCTCTCTGTCTGTCTATGTCTCTGTCACTCTTTCTCTGTCTCTGTCTCTCTCTGTCTGTCTATGTCTCTGTCACTCTTTCTCTGTCTCTGTCTCTGTCTCTCTCTCTCTGTCTATGTCTCTGTCACTCTTTCTCTGTCTCTCTCTGTCTGTCTATGTCTCTGTCTCTAGTTCTGTCTCTGTCTCTCTGTCTGTCTATATCTCTGTCACTCTTTCTCTGTCTCTCTCTGTCTTCTATGTCTCTGTCTCTAGTTCTGTCTCTGTCTCTCTCTGTCTGTCTATATCTCTGTCACTCTTTCTCTGTCTCTGTCTCTCTCTGTCTGTCTATGTCTCTGTCTCTAGTTCTGTCTCTGTCTCTCTGTCTGTCTATGTCTCTGTCACTCTTTCTCTGTCTGTGTCTCTCTCTGTCTGTCTATGTCTCTGTCACTCTTTCTCTGTCTGTGTCTCTCTCTGTCTGTGTCTCTCTCTGTCTGTCTATGTCTCTGTCACTCTTTTTCTGTCTCTGTCTCTCTGTCTGTCTCTGTCTCTGTCTGTCTATGTCTCTGTCACTCTTTCTCTGTCTCTGTCTCTCTCTGTCTAGCTATGTCTCTGTCACTCTTTCTCTGTCTCTGTCTCTCTCTCTCTGTCTCTGTCTCTGTCTCTAGTTCTGTCTCTGTCTCTGTCTCTCTCTGTCTGTCTATATCTCTGTAACTTTTTCTCTGTCTCTGTCTGTCTGTCTATGTCTCTGTCACTCTTTCTCTGTCTCTGTCTCTCTCTGTCTGTCTCTGTCTCTGTCACTCTTTTTCTGTTTCTGTCTCTCTGTCTCTGTCTCTGTCTCTGTCACTCTTTCTCTGTCTCTGTCTCTCTCTGTCTGTCTATGTCTCTGTCACTCTTTTTCTGTCTCTGTCTCTCTCTGTCTGTCTATGTCTCTCTCTC
>JAPXFY010000227.1:15000-17500 GCA_030674185.1 Monoplex corrugatus
CACATGTCAAGACAGTTATATGGAAACATGTTTCTTCTGTTCTCACTATCTCCCTCTGTGTCTGTCTCCCTCTGTGTGTGTCTGTCTCCCTCTGTGTCTGTCTCCCTCTCTGTGTGTCTGTCCATGTCACAACAGTTTGTTTACTTCTTTTTTTTTTCTTTCCTTTCTTCCCTTTCTTATTTGGGGGACAGGGGTGTTTGGTTGGGTTAGCGTGTGTGTGTAGTTTTACCCAACTGGATAAAACTCATCTGTCCAGTTACGGTTTACCTGTGCCTGTGCGTGTGTTTCACGTAATTTTTGTACCTTGGCTGTGAATAGATGTTTCAGCCAAACCCTGTTTATGGCCTAATTTATGGTTTACGTGGGTCAGGTGTGTGTTTCAATTTTTGTGTTTTTGGTGCTGGTTTCTGTGAACAGGGTTCTGTGAGCTTGTTTGTTGGCTTTAAAACATAAAGAGTTTGGGTGTTAGGAGTCAGTTGGTGTTTGGTGCCCCTCTGCTACGGACGGTTTGCAGTTGGGTGGATAGGGCCAGTTGCTGGTCAGAGGCTCCACTTGTAGATGGATTTCATGTCCTAGAAGTGGGAAGAGGTCTATGTTTGTTGGATATGTAACCAAGAGTGAATCGACGTCTGTTCCCCTCTGCTACAGTTGGTATGCAGTTTGGGTGTCGAGGACAGTTATTCAAAATCATAGTTCGACTTTGTTCTGTGTAAGTCTAGAGTGTCTTATGTTTGTCGGATATGAAACCAGGAGTGAATTGACGTCCGTTCCCCTCTGCTACAGTCGGTATGTGGTTGAGTGTCGAGGACAGTCATTCGAAATTTAGTTCGACGTTGTTATATGGAGGTCTAGAGTGTCTGTGTCTTTGTCAGGCATGTAACCAGGAGTGAATCGACGTCTGTTCCCCTTTGCTGCAGTTGATGTGTGGTTTGGGCGGTTAGGTTAGTTACTGGTATCTTGGTTTGTCGATATGTTTTACAAGTGAATGAGTTTTGCTGCCACATCTAATAATAGCTGTTTATATACCTACGGGTCAGTAGGGGAGGTTGTTTCCTTAGTTTCACCAGTGTGAGGGGAGAAGATCACCAGTGTCCTGTGCCAGTCGTCGTTCCTGTCCGTTTTAGTCCTGGCTCTACGATGAGGTGTACGTGTCCGAGCTGCGGTAACGTGACGAGCGTCCGAGGCAGGTGTGGCTAGTGGGGTTTCTTCGACAGCGACTTTCGGGCAGGATTGGCGGTAACTTCCACGCCACGAGCCTACGGCCCAGCTGTTTGACTCGGTTCGTCTCCTTGGTGTCGCCCTTCGCAGGACTCAACGTCTGCTGTTTCGAGGATCTTCGCTTCATTTCAGTGTTTGTTTCAGTCAGCGCCTGTTCACCATTCCAAGCGTCGAGAGACTCTATAGAAATTGGGAACCCTAGCATCGGGACTTCGTATGGACCGTAATTGTCACCCTTGGTGAGACTATGTGTTGAAGGTTAATCTTTCCTCCTCATTAGGGTCACTACACACGTGGGGCAGAGGACTGTGGCAAGCAGAACTTATATATGTGGTTGAACTTATATATGCATTGCTTACGTTTATTTTCGGTGAGTGTGTGCGTTTGATAATATTCTAAGTGAATTTGAGTGTTTTGATAGTTTGAAATGTATGTAATGTTGGTTTTGGGGTACCACCTCTGGCAATGCTATATTTACGTTTGTGATATGGGCGAATGATGCGTCATGTTTTGTTTATCAGTAATAAAATGTGTGTAACTGTACTTTGTCCAAGTATTTTTCTCATTTAGTTTGTGAACAGGTGTGCTAGTGCTCATAGGTCTGGTCTCTGTCTTTCTACTCTAGTTCAAGCCTTAGCGAGCTTGACAATCTGTCTGTCTTTCTCCCTCTCTCTCTTTCTTTTTCTCTATCTGTCTGTCTGTCTGTCTGACTGTTTGCCTGTCTGTCTGTCTGTCTGTCTGTCTGTCTCCTTCTTTATTATACTTATTGTATATTTATTTTAATGATCTGTTAGAAATCAATGAAATTTCTGAATGTTTCTTTTAAATGAAGTTAATACGATGGGTATTTGTCTGTTGAAGAGAACTGGCTATCAAACCATATTTCTGATTAATCGTAGATCTTTTCCATCAATACTGAGTCTTTCTAGTTGGTTGATCAATTCTTTGTCTTACCCGATCGAAAGCCTTGGTATAATCAACAAAGCATAACATAACTATAAACCCTCATTCAACTTGATTGACCTCTCTATGATAGTTCTTCGGATGTATATGGCATTAATAGTTTCTTTCCCTTCCACAAATCCGCACTGTTCTTCTGCTATTTCTCTTTTGATTCTATTCCTTATCCTCATCATGATCATTCTTGATAGGACTTTTGTTACATGGCTCATCAAGCTGATTGTGCGATGGAGTTCGCATTCTATAGCCCTTGTCTTTTTTGGATTGGCAATGAAAATTGATTTTGACATATCTTTGGGGATTTTTCCAGTGTCATAAATTT
>JAPXFY010000227.1:22500-27500 GCA_030674185.1 Monoplex corrugatus
TGGACACAAATAAAAGACATTAACAAAGTCACAAAGACGCAAATGAATACAGAAACAAATGCAAAACAAACAAATAAAAAGGCAAACAAAGAAACACACAAAGAAATGAAGAAACATTGAATAAAGACATTAACAAAGCCGCAAAGACACAAATAAATATAGAAACAAGTTTAAAACAAACAAACAAAGACGCATTCAAGGAAACACACAAAGAAACGAAGACAAAGAGACACAATCACACAAACAAACACAAAAAAGACACAAAGAAACAAAGACAAGCAAATATGCCAGTCAACAAAACACAAAGACACAAATAAGCAAGGAGACAAACAACGACACAAACCAAATAAAAACAAACAGACATAGACACAAATGAATTAATAGATAAATAAGCAAGTGTTCTAAACAAATGAGAAAACAACAAACAACACTAGAGACAAACAATAAAACCAACAAATGAAAGAAACCCGAAAAAAAACCCATGAAAACAGAATCAGAAAATGTATCTAATACATACAACCAGACAAGACAGGTTCAAATTTTTGTCCAACTGGCCCTTTGTCAAGCGTAAACGTAAGACAAAAACAACAACAACAAAACAAAACAAAACAAACAAAACAAAACAAACAAAACAAAACAAAACATACAGACATCAAACAAAAATGCGAAAAAAAATGGAAAAAAAATAAGGGGTTGGGGGGAAGAATAAACCTTCTATGCTGCTTCGTCCAGTAGAAGAAAAACACTGATATGAAGTCAATGTGTTTGTGAGCAATAGTAAGAAGTGCACCTCATGGCCTTGGTACACAAAATGAAAGGGGAGGGAAACTTGTAGAATGGGCACAGATGAATGAGTTCATAGTAGGAAACAACATTTTTGAGCAGCCTAATAGAAGAAAATGGATTTGGATGAGTCCAGGAGATAATACCAAAAATCAGATTGACTACATCCTGATTAATAAAAGATCTAGAAATTCTTTACTGTCAGCAAAAACTCTACCACATGCAGACTGCAACAGTGACCACAATCCTGTAGTGGGAAGGTCTAGGCTGAAATTAAGGAAAAGGAAACAGACCAAAAGCAACATCAAACTAAATCTTGGACTCTAAAGGACAGATGAAGTGGTACGTAAAAAAATAATGTAGTACATGTTCAAAACAAATTCAGTGCTCTGGAAGACGTTGGTGACAGTGAAGAACAATGGACAAAGTTGAGAAATTCGATAAATGAAGCTTGTGAGGAAATCCCTGAAGTAGATAGAAAAGCAAAAAAGAACTGGATGACAGAAGAAATTTTAGGCTTGATGGAGAAACGGAAGATGGTAACGAGAAACGACGAGATATACAGGAAGATAAACAAAGAAATCAGGAATAGGTGCAATGAAGCGAAGGAAGCTTGGCTGAAAACAAAATGCAAAGAAATAGAAGATCGACACAAAACGGATCCTCAGGGTATGTACAGACGAACTGAAGAAACTATCCACAGGAAAAATACATGCACATCAACTGGTTGCTTAAAATCGAAAGATGGTACGCTTTTCATGGAAACCCCCCACCCCCCCCCAAATATTAGACAGATGGGGAGAGTACATTAAAAACCTTTTTGAAGATGACAGAAATCAAGAACACATTGTAAGAAAGAACTTTGAAGGACCACCCATAATGAAACATGAACTTAGAGCAGCATTGAAAAAGATGAAACCAGGAAAAGCCCCAGGACCAGACAGCATTACTGCAGAGATGATTGAAGCCCTGGAGGAATTTGGTATAGAAAAAATAACAGTCCTCCCAAAAGAAATTTACGACACTGGAAAAATCCCCAAAAATATGTCAAAATCAATTTTCATTGCACTTCCAAAGAAGACAGGGGCTATAGAATGCGAACTCCATCGCACAATCAGTTTGATGAGTCATGTAACCAAGATCCTATTAACAATGATCATGATGAGGGCAAGGAATAGAATCAAAGGACAAATAGCAGAAGAACAGTGTGGATTTGTGGAAGGGAAAGGAACTGTTAATGCCATATACATCCTAAGAACTATCAAAGAAAGGTCAATCGAGATGAACAAGGATTTCTATCTATGCTTTGTTGATTATACCAAGGCTTTCGATCGGGTCAGACATGAAGAATTGATCAACCAACTAGAAATACTCAATATTGATGGAAAAGATCTATGAATAATCAGAAATATGTATTGGGAACGAACAGCTGCAATGAGAATGAAAAAACGATATAAGCTCTTTCCAAAACATCAAAAGAGGAGCCAGACAGGGTTGTGTTTTGTCACCAGATCTGTTGTCACTTTACAGCGAAAACATCATGAGAAACCTAGACGAAGATCCTGGATTAAAGGTTGGAGGGAAAATGATAAACAACATTCGATACGCAGATGACACCGTGCTAATTGCAGAAAGTGAAAGGGACCTACGAAACCTTGTGAATATACTAGAAATAGAAAGCAAAGGTAAGGGGTTGGAACTAAAAAGCAGGAAGACTGAAGTATGGTGATCAGTAAAAAACATGAAATCCCCTCATGCAAAATAACAGCAAACGGCACAACTTTGAGACAGGTTGATAAGTTTAAATACCTGGGAACGATCATTTCACCAGAAGGCAGATGCACATCAGAAATAGTCAGCAGAATCGGCCAAGCCAAAACAGCTTTCAAGACGATGAAAAGCATTCTTACCAACAAACGCCTATCAATGAACATCAGGAAAAGAGTTCTTGAATGTTATATAGAACCAATACTGTTGTACGGTTGCGAGGCGTGGACAGTCAACAAGCAAAGCCAGAACAAGATTAAGGCAGCCGAGATGTGGTTTCTAGAAGAATGTTGAGAGTTCCATGGACAGCAAAGAAAACAAAGGAGACAGTCTTGATGGAGGCAGACACAAGTAGATCATTCATAAGGAAGATTAGGAAAAGACAGGCAACATTTATAGGCCATTTTATGAGGAAAGGGGAGTTAGAGCACCTGGTCACAACGGGAAAGCTGGAGGGAAAGAGAGCACTGGGTAGACCCAGGGAGAAGATACTAGATGGACTTGCAGAGTGGCTGGAGACAAGGAGGGTGGAAGAGATACTTGAGGCAACAAGTGATAGAGACAGATGGAAGTCCATAAACGCCAACGCCATGCGGCAAGGCACCTGATGATGATGATGATGAGTAAGAAGTGGGCACAAAATGGAGGCAAATACGATGTCTGGTGGGAAACGATATGAAAAAGTGGTTATGCCATATCATTACTGTTTTATCCTCAGGTACAAAACTATGATGCACTAGCTGAGAAAAGTTTCTGGAGTGTAAGTATATTACTGTTAGATAATACACGAATATACATGCTCACGTACATACACACCACACACACACACACACCACACACACACACACACACACACACACGACACACACCACACACACACCACCACACACACCACACAACACACACACCACACACACACACACACACAACACACACACACACACACACACACACAAAACACACACACACACACAAACACACACACACACACACACACACACAAACACACACACACACACACACAACACACACACACACAACACACACACACACACAAACACACACACACACACACACACACAAACACACACACACACACACAACACACACACACACACACACAAACACACAACACACACACACACACACAACACACACACACACACACACACACACACACACACACACACACACAACACAACACACACACACAAACACACACACACACCACACACACACACGCACACACCACCACACACACACAACACACGCACACGCACAGCACACACACACACACACGCACACACAAACAAACACACACACACACACACATACATGGATACACACATGAAGAAATGCAAACAGGTTCAAAGGCAAATACACGAAGTAATTGTTGTACTGCATTCTGTAGACGAAATCGTTGTGGTTTGTCACTAAGACCATGTGACTTGCGCGTTCCAAGTTTATCAATGAGATGGGATTATCTGTCTTTTCTGTCTATGGTGCTGTTATTATATAGGAGCCACAGACCTTTCACATGGATGTCACTGATCGAGTGGTCTTGCTGGTAGAAATGATTTCAGATTGTTTTGTCTCTTTGATTTCGGATATCAGCCAAGTGTTCTCTGAAACGCGTATCAAAGATATACATCCAGTTTCACCAATGTACGGTTGAATGAATTCAGAGCAGCTGATCGTGTAGACAATGTTGTGGGTTTGACAATTAAAATGTTTTGCGATGACTTAAATGAATACAATAAAAACAAAAGAGGCATAATCAAATATAACCAAACGAACAAAGACAGAAAGAAATATAAACAAAGAAATAAGCAACCAAAAACAAAGACACAAGCAAATAAAATAGCAAAGACACAAACCAATAAAACATATAGATTCACACAAATAAAAAAAATTAAAAAATCACAAACCTATAAAACACAAAGATTCACACAAACAAAAAGAAAACAAAATCACAAACCAAGAAAACACAAAGATTCACACAAATAAAAAGACAAAAAATCACAAACCAATAAAACACAAAGATTCACACAAATAAAAAGACAACAAAATCACAAACCAAGAAAACACAAAGATTCACACAAATAAAAAGACAACAAAATCACAAACCAAGAAAACACAAAGATTCACACAAATAAAAAGACAAAAAATCACAAACCAAGAAAACACAAAACATTCACACAAATAAAAAGACAACAAAATCATAAACCAACAAAACACAAAGATTCACACAAACAAAAAGACAAAATCACAAACCAATAAAACACAAAGATTCACACAAATAAAAAGATAAAAAAATCACAAACCAACAAAACACGAAGATTCACACAAATAAAAAGACCAAAGAATCACAAACCAACAACACACAAAGATTCACACAAATAAAAAGACCAAAGAATCACAAACCAACAACACACAAAGATTCACACAAA
>JAPXFY010000227.1:35000-50000 GCA_030674185.1 Monoplex corrugatus
TTAAAAAACATTCTTGATACAGTTGTGAGTACAACTAAGGACACTAAAACATAATTATATTAATTGTGGCTAAATCACCTGCAATTACTTCCGTATATCTACTTTTTCCTTGAGCCAAACATGGACTTAAGTACAAGCACCCAGGTATCAATCGTAAAAGAAAGTACGTCAGACTTTATTCAACACATACAGGTCAATGGACCAGCAAGACGGAAAATGATAGGAAGAAATGGCAGAAAGCAAAAGAACAAGGCAGAAACAAAGAGAATGAAAGAAAAGAGGAAAGTTCAAGCACAGAATTTCCAGAAGGTGGGGATACAGTTTATACTGAAAGAGTCCCCGGCATCCCTATGGGGGGAACTGTTCAATTTTTTCTCCAAAACAATTCTTGTCTGTTCTCCTCGCCGTTTACACTCCTTTTGGACAGCTCCGGTCATCATCAGATAAACACATGCTTTATGTTTTCCATGTAAAGACTAAGACTTTTGTCCACCGTTCTTTCTTTCACAATGCATCGGAACAGTGGAATGCATTTCCTTCAGATGTTGGTCACTGGTAACCTATGCTCTCTTTTAAGAGATTGGCAGAAGATGGGACAGGCAGAAGACTCTATTCAGCATGTGTGTCAACTGACAGAACTCAAAGGGATAACAGAACGGGAAAAACATCCAAACCATTTCAAAGATCTGTACAAAACTATCATACTCAAAAATCTAGGGAGACACTGTCGTGAATGGCCTCAAGGGAAAACAAATGCAGAAATTCAGCTACTCAAGAAACAGCTAAGCTGCAACCCCAAAGATGTAATCATATACACGGATGGCTCAGTCACCAATAACAAATCTGGATGGGGCTTCACTGTCAAACAGAATGGAAACACCAAGCATGAAGAAACGCTGCATATGATATCACAACCTCCTGTCTAACAATGGAAATTGAGGCAGTCACACATGCACTACAATGTTTAACCTCACTGGATGATGAAATGAAAGAAAACCAAGCCTTCATCCTGACTGACTCGATGAATCTACTTCAAAAGTGCAAAATGGAGTACGGACCCCAGAATAGCACAAAGCAATGAACAGTATCGATATGCAAAATCTCACGTGGATCTACCGTCCTAGACACGATGGTGTTAGGGAAATGAGCGAGCCGATAAACTTGCAGACAAAACCACTACAACAAAAATGCTCCATCGGGGAAAGTCTGAGGTCCTTAGACGCTTTAAATTGTACCTTCGCGAACAAAATGTGTCATACCATCGAAAAAAAAAGGGATAGATACAGGAAGTGGCCGAAAATCCACTATGAATGGAAAAACAAGAACTATCATTAATCAGACCAACATTGGTGTCATCTCAAAAGTAGCACTGCACAGACTCTTACAGCATGGAATGGAAAGTGTTTGGGGTTTTCCTGGAACAAAGCTGAAGGAAAAGTGAAGAACAAGCAAGTTTGCCAAACCGTCTGTGTGTGTATGTGTGGGCTGTTTGTTGATTGTTGTCCAGATAGGTCTGTAAGTTTGTCATGATGTATATATATATATATATATATATATATATATATATATATATATATATATATATATATATATTGTGTGTGTGTGTGGTGTGTGTGTGTGTGTGTGTGTGTGTGTGTGTGTGTGTGTGTGTGTGTTCGTTCTTTGATTTAACGTCTTTTTCACTATGAGTGATATTAGACGAAAAAAAAAAAGAAAAAAAAAAGTGAAATGAGAGATGGGTTGGTTGGTTTTCGGGCATAGAGGAGACATAGTTATAGACATAAGTAGGTGGGAAATAGAAAAATGGAACAATAACTTAACACTAACATTTAACATCAACAATGTGTATGGAAAATTTAACTCTAAAGTACAAACTTCATAAACTTAAAGTAATGCATTAACAGGACTGTGAACCAACGATTCTGAAATTTTAACTGACAAAAATTGATCGGAAGTTACTTCTTTAAAATGAGTTTCAGAATAATTTTCTTGTGTAAACATTTTTGGTAAAAAAGAACGTAGCATTTTGCAGTAAAATAGACAGTGAAACAGTGTGAATTGTTCGCCGCAAATACACTTGACATTTTTACAGTATTTTGTTTTCAATGCGTTTAGCTGAATACGAAAATGAACAGCAACAATCGTTCTCAAATGATATATGGAAGAAAACTGCAATTTTTTACACACATTTTGAAATGAAAGTTTTATCATTTGTTGTGACACAAACTTTTCATGGAAATGTTCATGAAAACGAATCCATGAGGCTGATTCTAGCAAGTTGCAAGCTTCTTTTACGGAAGTATTAATACGTAATTCTGTAGTATTATCAGAATTGTGTGCACCTTGCTTAGCTGCTCTGTCAACTACTTCGTTGCCGTGAAGACCAACGTGAGAAGGCACCCAGCATAAACTGAGATCTGTACCTTTTATCCTTAAACGATGTATAAGATGATTTGCCTCAGTAATTATATCAGGTCTTGTGTCTGTATCAAAAGACTGCAAGGCATATAATACAGATTTTGAATCAACAAAGAGAATTACTTTGAAAAATACATGTGTAAGGTTTACTAGATAATGCAACGCTTGTAAAATAGCGACTAATTCCGCTGTAAAGATAGATATATTTGCCCCAATGAAAAATGACTTTATTATTTTATATTTTGGGACATAAAATGCTGCTCCAGCACATTTATTTTCTAAGACTGATCCATCGGTAAAAATATGGAGGTGGGTACGGTATTTTTCATCGATGTGTTCTCTTGCTCTGCATATCGAAATGTTAACGTTTTCATATTTCTTAGCATCTGTATAATCAATATCAAAAGTAGCTTTTAGCATTTCCCATGTAGGGATGGTCGTTGTGGATGGTGTTTCAGCTATTTCATCCAGATTTATGTTAGACTCTTTGACCAGGTCAGATACGTAAGTTGCAACAGTCATTTGTGATGAAATGTTCTTTGCTCGTTTCGGAAAGTCAACATCTGACCTGATTTTTACTTCCTTACTCACAAAATTGTCCGTTTGTGAAGAAGTTCTAACGGCAAACTTTGCTGTCGCTAACTCACGATAGTTGTTCAGAGGCAGAATTCCAGCAACTTTGTACGTTTCCAGTCAAGAAGCATGGACTGATACACCTAGTGCAATTTTAAGACTTTTGCAGTCTAAGCTTTGAATCTTCTTTAGTAAATATTTTGGTGCACTGAAGAACACTTCTTGTGCATAGGATAATTTAGATCTTACAAGTGCTGTTGACAGATGAAGTAGTATGTTTGTATCCATTCCCCAGGGTAATCTGCTTATTATCTTTAGAAAATTTAAGGCTTTCCTTGCTTTTGTTAAAATATAATCAAAATGGACATTCCAGGTTAATTTCGATGTTATAAAGACTCCCAGAAATTTTACAACCTGCTTGTAATGTAGCACTTCACCATGCAGTTTGAAAGTAGGCAAGTGACTTCTCTCCCTGGGTCTACCTGGTGCTCTCTTTCCCTCCAGCTTTCTCGTGTGTGTGTGTGTGTGTGTGTGTGTGTGTGTGTGTGTGTGTGTGTGTGGTGTGTGTGTGTGTGTGTGTGTGTGTGTGTGTGTGTGTGTGTGTGTGTGTGTGTGTGTGTGTGTTTCCCTTTTTCGAAGATAGATACACAGATGACCATGTCATTTACATGTAACCAAAATTCTTCCAATGATATGCTGATTCACTACCAGTATAAAAGATCATCATCATCATCATCATCATCATCATCAGGTGCCCTGCCGCATGGCGTTGGCGACCATGGACTTCCAACCATCTCTATCTCTCGTTGCCCCTAGCATCTCCCCCACCCTCCTCATCCCCAGCCGCTCTGCAAGTCCCGTCCAGCATTCTCTCCCTGGGTCTACCTGGTGCTCTCTTTCCCTCCAGCTTTCTCGTTGTGACCAGGTGCTCCAAATCCCCCTTCCTCATACAATGGCCTATAAATGTTGCCTGTCTTTTCCTAATCTTCCTTATGAGTGATCTACTTGTGTCTGCCTCCATCAAGACTGTCTTGTTTGTTTTCTTTGCTGTCCATGGAACTCTCAACATTCTTCTGAGAAACCACATCTCGGCTGCCTCAATCTTGCTCTGGTTTTGTTTGTTGACTGTCCACGCCTCGCATCCGTACAACAGTAAAGATAAAAGATAGACTGGGTAAAACATGGCTAGGTAGGGCCTCAAGACCTGGCCAGCTCATGGGTTTATGTGCAGGCTTAAGGCATGTGCCATGATCACCATACACATAGAGAAGCAGGAGGAGAAGAAGAAGAAAAAGATGAAGAAGGAGGAGGAAAAGGAGAAGCAGGAGGTGGACGAGAATGATAATAGTAATATAAGAATAATGATACTACTACTACTGCTACTACTGCTGCTACTACTACTACTACTAACAATAATACTAATAATGATAATATAATAATAATAAGAAGAAGACGTTCTTCTTCTTCTTCTTGTTCTTCGTCTTCTTCTTGTTCTTGTTCTTCTTCTTCTTGTTCTTCTTCTTGTTCTTGTTCTTCTTCTTCTTGTTCTTCTTGTTCTTGTTCTTGTTCTTGTTCTTCTTGTTCTTCTTCTTGTTCTTGTTCTTTGTTCTTCTTGTTCTTCTTGTTCTTCTTGTTCTTGTTCTTCTTGTTCTTGTTCTTGTTCTTCTTGTTCTTGTTCTTCTTGTTCTTGTTCTTCTTGTTCTTCTTGTTCTTCTTGTTCCTCTTGTTCTTCTTGTTCTTCTTGTTCTTCTTCTTGTTCTTCTTGTTCTTCTTCTTGTTCTTCTTCTTCATCTTCTCCTCCTTTTTCTCCTTCTCCTTTTCCTCCTCCTCCTCCTCCTTCTTCTTCGTCATCCTCTCCTCCTCCTCTTTCTCCTTCTCCTCCTCCTCCCTCTTCTTCTCTGCTTTTTCTTCTTTTCTTCTTCTTCTTCTTCTTCTTCTTCTTCTTCTTCTTCCATCTTCTTCTTCTTCATCGTCTCCTTTTTTTCTTCTTCTTCTTCCCGTTCTTCTTATTCTTCCTCAACTCCATAAAGTCACCGAGGCTCCTCTCCAAAGAACTGTTCACTAAATACTTCCAGATTTGTCGGTCGAGTGCCTAAGCCTGGGTCTCTACGAATGGGTTTCTCAGTCTATTCCACAATGTTGTCAGTCCATCGTTTTTAGTGTCTTCCCGTCCATCTCCATCCCTCAACAGTTCCCTGGAGGATTGATTAACCGTTTGACTCCCGCACCCTCTCCACCAACTGCGAAAACTTAACCTTTTGACTCCCTCACCCAATCCACCAAATATCTGCAGGAAGCTGGTGGATAGGGTGAGGGAATCAAAGGGTTAAGTTTCTGTTTATCTAGCATGGTTGACAATGCAGGAAGCTGGTGGACAGGGTGAGGGAATCAAAGGGTTAAGTTTCTGCTTATCTAGCATGGTTGACAATGCAGGAAGCTGGTGGACAGGGTGAGGGAGTCAAAGGGTTAAGTTTCTGCTTATCTAGCATGGTTGACAATGCAGGATGCTGGTGGATAGGGTGAGGGAATCAAAGGGTTAAGTTTCTGCTTATCTAACATGGTTGACAATGCAGGATGCTGGTGGATAGGGTGAGGGAGTCAAAGGGTTAAGTTTCTGCTTATCTAGCATGGTTGACAATGCAGGAAGCTGGTGGATAGGGTGAGGCAGTCAAAGGGTTAAGTTTCTGCTTATCTAGCATGGTTGACAATGCAGGATGCTGGTGGACAGGGTGAGGGAGTCAAAGGGTTAAGTTTCTGCTTATCTAGCATGGTTGACAATGCAGGATGCTGGTGGACAGGGTGAGTGAGTCAAAGGGTTAAGTTTCTGCTTATCTAGCATGGTTGACAATGCAGGATGCTGGTGGACAGGGTGAGTGAGTCAAAGGGTTAAGTTTCTGCTTATCTAGCATGGTTGACAATGCAGGATGCAGGTGGACAGGGTGCGGGAGTCAAAGGGTTAAAAGCAAGGCCTCTGGAGTCTGTATGTTCCTGGATTATGTTGACAAACGTGGAGACAGAAGACAGCCTTTGCCAACTCCAGTCTAAGTATGGAAGCACTCTCCAATAACATCCTGTGTAACATGTCTCATTATCAGTAGAGTTGGTATTTTTATCAATTTGGTATTTTCAGTGGTATTTTAGATTTGATCATTGGCGTTTTTTGTTTTGTTTTGTTTTGTTTTGTTTTTAATTTGGAACACTTAAACGACAATTTCATCATTTTTCTTTTGATGGTTGGTATTGAGATTTCACTTGTCATTTACATGTAGCCAAGATTATTCCAGTGGTAGGCTGATAAAGTATAAGTATAAAATATAGACTAGGTAAAACATAGCCTAGGTAGGGCCTCAGGACCTGGCCAGGTCATGGGTTTATATGCAGCCTTAAGGCTTGTGCCATGATTACCATACACATGGCACTTGTGACGTTAGTGCATACGGAATTCGTTCCGAGCACGGAGGCGTCATCTTGAAAAACTGACACTGATACTGAATTACCAGTAGAGCAGAAAATATTATACAGTAAGTTGTAAGCATATATATCAATATCGGCTTGTGGCTTGACCATTAACTCCAGGGAATCAGGCCTGCTGACCGCAGGGAAACACCTGCTGGCTGCTTGGAAATACAGTAAACTTGGGGTCCTGTTCGGGGCATGTCCAGATCTTTCTGAATAGCAAAATGGGCTGTGTCTGGAGCATCATGCCTGGCCACTTTCACGGCCGTTCAAATAACCCCTGTAGTTGAAGTAAGACAACGTTGAGAACTTCCGACTGCTAAATGTCGAGGCTATAGTAAGGGGAAAGGTGCTGACAGCTATGCCAGCTGGTGGCAGGGCGGGCTGCCTGAAAGAGAGATGAAGACCAGAGTGGGGCGAGAGAGAGGGCTCTTCCATTCTCTTTTGGTCCGTAGGCTGGGCTGGACCTGATTGGAGCGTGTTGTGTGGCTATGTATCGGGGTTTGTCATCTTCCCACCTTGCCATTCGCTTTGTAAACAAGGTAACTGATGACTGGGTCCAAATGGATCATGCAGCGCATGGACAGCCCCCCCCCCCCCCCTTTGCTTGAAGAAACGATTGTCGATTGGCGGCGAGAGCTTGAGAAGTGAGTGTCCAGAGAGTGGCGAGGCATTGGTGCTCCGGGTCCCATCCGCACCCTCGTAGTGTTTCTTGTTAACTTAATAATCATATACATCAGTAAAGCTAAATATATTCCTTTGGTATATTGTAATCATCTTTTTTTGTTATGTCATCAGAAATGCGAATGAGTCACTACGGAGCTGTTCCACTATTTCCAACACCGCAACTTTGCTACACCGGCACCTTGCAACGCTGTCCACTACTGCACGTGTCTACACAACTGTTCTGGTGGCGGCAACACCCGCAACATCGCAAGCTGAGCATTGCAACTTTCAACACAGCAAGGCTGTCTGTTTCGAAGACAAAGAAGTACCTTATCACAGAGCACACGAAAACAAAGAAGTAGCCTGTTCTAGTAGAGCACACGAAGACAAAGAAAAGCCTATAGTAGAGCACACGAAGACAAAGAAAAAGCCTATAGTAGAGCACACGAAGACAAAGAAAAAGCCTATAGTAGAGCACACGAAGACAAAGAAAAAGCCTATAGTAGAGCACACGAAGACAAAGAAGTACCCTATAGTAGAGCACACGAAGACAAACAAATACTCTATCGTACTGCACTCGAAGACACAGAAGTACCCTATTATAAAGTCACACACATTAACACACACACACACACACACACACACACACACACACACACACACACACACACACACACACACACACACACACACACACACACACACACACACACACACACACACACAAAATGGAGGACTCGAAAACGGAAGCACGTAGAGATCTCAACGTGCTAGAGATGATGTCCGTCTTGAAGTCGACAGGAGAGATGGAGAAGCAGAGACCGTCCTTTTACCGGCGTATGTCATCAGACAACGCGTTGACCAGTGCTGTCAATGTCTTAACCACTCATGGTGCCAGAAGACTCTCAGAACAGCTCCTAGGACAGAACACCAGGGAGACCCAAAACTCTGTCAAATCGTCTTCTAAACCAACGTCTACTTCACTGTCAGACTCCGCAACAACAACAAAGTTGGATAGTTCAAGCAATCGTTACCTACTCGGTAATCATAACACGTATATTCAAACTGGGATAAGCAGCAGTAGCAACAACAACAACAACAACAGAAGCAGTACCAACAACAAGAACAATAACAGCAATAACAACAACCCGGAGGGGTCCTCATCTCCCAAAGTCTTTCCATCAAAAACTGCACCCAAAGTCACAGTAAAATTCTACGATGAAGAAACCGAGTACTTGATTAAGAAATCCGATGAGGACCACACCACAACGACAGAAAAGTCAAAGCCAAAACCAACTCCAACACACACCACGCAGGGCAAAGACAGCAAACCTCTGAAACCCAAGCCATCTACTACCCACCCAATGTCACGCAGAGACGGCGAGACCGTTCAGAAGCCAGACAGGAGTGCGGGTGGTGCGCAGGACACGGCAGTGGACACAGGTGACCAGCAGGAAACAGCTGACCTTTGGCCGACTGTCAGAAGGTGTCGCTACATCCGGAGTCCTTACGAACTGCCGGACGCACGTCTGCCTGAAGACTGCGTGCACTTTGTGTTTGGTGATGGTGACGGTGATGGTGACGGTGACGGTGACGGTGACGGTGACGGTGATGGCGATTATGACTATTAATGCTGATCAAACACAGTGAACTTGCTGATGATGACGATGACGATGATGAATGTTATGCTGATCAAACACAGCGAACTTGCTGATGATGACGATGAATGTTATGCTGATCAAACACAGTGAACTTGCTGATGGTGACGATGATGATGATGAATATTAATGCTGATCAAACACAGTGAACATGCTGATGGTGACGATGATGATGATGAATATTAATGCTGATCAAACACAGTGAACTTGCTGATGGTGACGATGATGATGATGAATATTAATGCTGATCAAACACAGTGAACTTGCTGATGGTGACGATGATGATGATGAATATTAATGCTGATCAAACACAGTGAACATGCTGATGGTGACGATGATGATGATGAATATTAATGCTGATCAAACACAGTGAACTTGCTGATGGTGACGATGATGATGATGACTATTAATGCTGATCAAACACAGTGAACTTGCTGATGATGACAATGATGATGATGACTATTAATGCTGATCAAACACAGTGAACTTGCCGAGGTTTAGGATGAGGATGCATCGATAATGATGACGATGATGAATATTATGCTAATCAAATATGATGATGATGACGACGACGACGACGATGATGATGGTGGTGATGATGAGAATGATGATGATGATGATAATGTGGTGGTGGTGGTGGTGATGATGATGATGATGATGGTGGTGGTGGTTCAGGTGCTAGTGCTGGTGGTATTAGTACTAATGATGACTGTAATGGTGTTGATGATTATGATGATAATGAAGAAGAAATACAAAGAAGAGGAAGAAATACACACAAAAAAGATGCAGTAGAAGCAGGAGTAGAAGTAAGAAGAAAAAGAAGAAGAAAAAGAAAAAGAAGACGACGGCGATAATGATGATGATATATTGATGATGACGATGATATGATGATGATATTGATGATGACGATGATGATGATGATGATGAAGATATGGCAATGCTGACCAAGTACAACAAAAAAGAACAGAGTGATAATGTTGATGATGACGATGATGATGATGATATTGATGATGACGATGATGATGATGATGATGATGATGATGATAATGATGATGATATGGCAATGCTGACCAAGTACAGCAAAAAAGAACAGAGTGATAATGTTGATGATGACGATGATGATGATGACGACGATGATGATGACGACGACGACGATGATGATGATAATGATGATGATATGGCAATGCTGACCAAGTACAACAAAAAAGAACAGAGTGATAATGTTGATGATGACGATGATGATGATGACGATGATGATGATGACGACGACGATGATGATGATGATGATGATGATATGGCAATGCTGACCAAGTACAGCAAAAAAGAACAGAGTGATAATGTTGATGATGACGATGATGATGATGATGATGATGATATTGATGATGACGATGATGATGATGATGATGTTGATATGGCAATGCTGACCAAGTACAGCGAAAAAGAACAGAGTGATAATGTTGATGATGAGTGACAATGATGATAGTGGTGGTGATAGTATCAATCTTGATATTACTAGTAATTGTATAGCACACCAAAGCTGTAGATGCGTTTGAATAAAGATGCTGATAATTAAATAATTGTCCTAGATATGGATGGATGGATGATGGATAGATGGATGTGTCGATGGGCTGATGGATGGATAGATTCATATATGTGTGCGTGTGTGAGAGTGTGTTTATTTGTATGAGTGTGTGTGTGTGTGGTGTGTGTGTGCGTGCGTGTATGTGCATGTGTGTGTGTGATGTGCGCGCGAGCGTGAGTGCGTGCGTGTGTGTATGTGTATGTGTGTGTGTGTGTGTGTGTGTGTTTGTGTGTGTGTGTGTGTTTGTGTGCGTGTGTGTGTGTATGTGGTTGAGTGTGTGTATGTGTACGTGTGTGAATTTGTGTTCGGAGCGCGCGCATATGTGTGTGTGTGTGTGCGTGCGTGCGTGTGTGTGTGTGTGTGTGTGTGCGTGCGTGCGTGTGTGTGTGTGTGTGTGTGTGTGTGCGTGCGTGCGTGGTGTGTGTGTGTGTGTGTGTGTGGTGTGTGTGTGTGTGTGTGTGTTGCGTTAGTGACTTTCCAGTACGAGTTTCAGTTTTCAGTTTTCAGTTTTCAGTTTCAGTTTCTCAAGACGACGTTTCCACGCTCGGCACGAATTCCATGTACACAAACGTCACAGGTGCCATGTGTATGGTGATCATGCCACAAGCCTTTAAGCCAGCACATAAACCCATGAGCTGAGGCCCTACCAAGCGTATGTTTTACCTAGTCTATATTTTAATACTGGTATTGCTTCAGCCTATCATGGCAACGATCTTCGTTACGCGTAAATGACACGTGTATCTGTATATCTTATCTTCACCACGAAACGAATCTCCGGTCATCTCAAAATGCCTTGCCGCTAGCAGACGAAATATGAGTGTGGGGTTGTCAGGGCTGTCTTTGAAGAATTTGATTCACACTGATACTGCCACTCTTCCCGCACACATTTCTACCTGTGAAGTCCTAATGCTGTGATTTGTTCCCGTGTGAAATTGCTGTTAGAAAACGCCTACTCAACGGTTTACGACTATTCTCACCTGTCGGCATCACCAGGTTCAGTGTTGGCCGTTGCACTCTTTGACACCGCCACCCTCCTCCAAACGGCTCTGTCTTGACTTTTGTGGACAACATCTTGAATGTTTAGGCCACTGATTTTGGTTATGTTCTCGATGTATAAGATTGGAGGTCTGCCTTTCTTCCTTTTTGCCACTGTTTTTCCTTGAAAGGTGATTGCCATGAGGTCTGTGTTCTTGTTGTGTGACACGTGGCTGATGATTTTAGTCTTCTCTTGTTGATGCCTGCCAGCAATTTTCTGCAATCAGATTTACTGAGAGTCCAGGCTTTACAGCCATAAATCATGATCGGCCAGATCAAACATTTTAAAAGTTCCATTTTTAGGCCATTTGGTATGCCTGTGTCTTTCCAGATATTGTTGAGTTGGACCATTTTTTGCTTTGCCATTCCAGTTATTTTGATGTCTTTAGAGCAGGTTCCATCACGACTGTTACTAAAGAGAAATGACCAAAACAAGCAAAAAATTGCCAGTATTCAGCGGCGAATTACCTTTTCAGTTTCTGCTATTGTCCCGTCATACTATGCATCATCATCATCATCAGGTGCCCTGCCGCATGGCGTTGGCAATCATGGACTTCCATCTGTCTCTATCTCTCGTTGCCCCTAGCATCTCCCCCACCCTCCTCGTCCCAGCCACTCTGCAAGTCCATCCAGCATTTTCTTCCTGGGTCTACCTGGTGCTCTCTTTCCCTCCAGCTTTCCCGTTGTGACCAGGTGCTCAAATCCCCCTTTCTCACAAAATTGCCTTTAAATGTTGCCTGTCTTTTCCTAATCTTCCTTATGAGTGATCTGCTTGTGTCTGCCTCCATCAAGACTGTCTCGTCTGTTTTTTTTTTGCTGTCCATCGAACTCTCAGCATTCTTCTTGGAAACCACATCTCGGCTGCCTCAGTCTTGTTCTGGCTTTGCTTGTTGACTGTCCACGCCTCACATCCGTACACCAGTATTGGTTCTATGTAACATTCAAGAACTCTCTTCCTGATGTTGATTGATAGACATTTGTTGGTAAGACTGCTTGTCATCTTCTTGAATGCTGTTTTGGCTTGGCCGATTCTGCCGGCTATTTCTGATGTGCATCTGCCGTCTGATGAAATGATCGTTCCCAGGTATTTAAATTTATCAACCTGTGTCAAGGTTGTGCCATTTGCTGTTATTTTGCATGAGGGGATTTCATGTTTTTAACTGATCACCATGACTTCAGTCTTCCCGCTGTTTAGTTCCAGCCCTTACCTTTGCTTTCTATTTCTAGTATATTCACAAGGTTTTGTAGGTCCTTTTCATTTTCTGCTATCAGGACGGTGTCATCTGCGTATCGAATGTTGTTTATTATTTTCACTCCAACCTTTAATCCAGGGTCTTCTTCTAGGTTTCTCATGATGTTTTAGCTGTAAAGTGAAAACAGATCTGGTGACAAAACACAACCCTGTCTGACTCCTCTTTTGATGTTTTGGAAAGAGCTTATATTGTTTTCTATTCTCATTGCAGCTGTTTGTTCCCAGTACATATTTCTGATTATTCGTAGATCTTTTCCATCAACATTGAGTCTCTCCAGTTGGTTGATCAATTCTTCATGTCTTATCCGATTGAAAGCCTTGGTGTGGTCAACAAAGCATAAATGCAAATCCTTATTCATCTCAATTGACCTCTCTATGATAGTTCTTAGGATGTATATGGCATTAATAGTTCCTTTCCCTTCCACAAATCCACACTGTTCTTCTGCTATTTCTCTTTTGATTCTATTCCTTGTCCTCATCATGAGTATTCTTAACAGGATTTTTGTTACATGACTCATCAAACTGATTGTGCGATGGAGTTCGCATTCTATAGCCCCTGTCTTCTTTGGAAGTGCAGTGAAAATTGCATTTGACATATCTTTGGAGATTTTTCCAGTGTCGTAAATTTCATTTAGGAGGACTGTTATTTTTTCTATGCCAAATTCCTCCAGGGCTTCAATCATCTCTGTAGTAATGTTGTCTGGTCCTGGGGCTTTTCCTGGTTTCATCTTTTTCAGTGCCGCTCTAACTTCATCTTTCATTATGGGTGGTCCTTCAAAGTTCTTCTTTATAATGTATTCTTCGTTTCTGTCATCCTCAAAAAGGTCTTTAATGTACTCTCCCATCTGTCTAATATTTTTGTCTTTTTCCATGATAAGCGTGCCATCTTTCGATTTCAAGCAACCAGTTGATGTGAATGTATTTTTCCTGCGGAAAATTTCTTCAATTCGTCTGTACATACCCTGAGGATCCGTTTTGTGTCAGTCTTCCATTTCTTTGCATTTTGTTTTCAGCCAAGCTTCCTTAGCTTCATTGCACCTATTCCTGATCTCCTTGTTTATCTTCCTGTAGATCTCCTCATTTCTCTTAGCCTTCCTCCTTTCCTCCATCAAGCCCAAAATTTCGTTAATCATCCATCTCTTTTTTGCTTTTCTATCTGCCTTATGGATTTCTTCACAAGCTTCATTTATCGAACTTCTCAACTTTATCCATTGTTCCTCACTGTCACCAACGTCTTTCAGAGCACTGAATTTGTTTTGAACTTGTATATTAAACTTTTTACGTATCACTTCATCTGTCTTTAAGAGTCCAAGGTTTAGTTTGATGTTGCTTTTGGTCTGTTTCCTTTTCCTCAATTTCAGTCTAAATCTTCTCACTACAGGATTGTGATCACTGTTGCAGTCTGCGCCTGGTAGTGTTTTTGCTGACAGTAAAGAATTTCTAAATCTGTTATTAATCAGGATGTAGCCAATCTGATTTTTGTTATTATCTCTTGGACTCATCCAAGTCCATTTTATTCTATTAGGCTGCTCAAACCAGGTGTTTCCTACTATGAACTCATTCATCTGTGCCCATTCTACAAGTTTCCCTCCCCTTTCATTTTGTATACCAAGGCCATGAGGTCCAACTATATCCTCCACCCTATCCTGTCCCACTTCAGCATTAAAATCCCCCATTATTACGGTAACGTCTTGTGATTTACATTGGACTTTGGCCATCTCTAATACTTCGTAGAAGTTGTCGATGTCTTCCTGAGTACTTGCGGATGTTGGTGCATACACCTGAATGTTGATATGGTCTGCCTCCCAATTTGACCAGCAAGACTCCGTCGGACACAGCCCAGTATCCCTTAACTGCTTTTGATTTGTCCCTGTCCATTATGATGCCTGCTCCTCTTTCATGTGAGTTACCACCAGAGTATATCACTGCGTATTCTCCTGATGTTATCATGCCTGCCCCCTTCCATCTCACTTCCCCTAGTCCTAAAATACCAATGTTAAGCCTTTCCATCTCTGTTTTGATATTTTCTAATTTACCCTTCTGCAACAGTGTTCTTATATTCCATGTTGCAACTTTGATGTTTTTGAATCTGAGTTTAGGGGCTTTGGTCGCAGTAACTTGCTGACGGTCTGGTGTCACCTGCGCCTCATGATGGTCCATACCGGACAAAGCTGCTCCACAGGAGCACCTATTTACTTTGTATAGGATGCATTCTCTTACATGAAGATTGGGTCTTCTTTGTTAAGGAAAACTAATTCTTGGAACTGTGATTCGATTTTCCTTGTGATTCTGTTTGTTTTGTTTTGTTTCGCTCTCTCTCTCTCTTTCTCTCTCTCTCTCTTTCTTTCTCTCTCTTTCTC
>JAPXFY010000227.1:52500-55000 GCA_030674185.1 Monoplex corrugatus
TCTTAGGTTTGTTTAAAAAAAAATGTAAAGAATGTTTTGTAGATTTGCATTTTTTTTTTCCTCGTAATTTCATATTCATATTTCCATATTCATTTCTTTTGTCACAGTGGATTTACCATGTGAAATTCGGGTTGCTCTCCCCTTTGAGAGTGCATGGCCGCACTGCAGCGCCACCCAAACTTTTTCTCTTTTTGTTTTTGTTTACCTAGACTACAAAGGAGAGAAGGCTAACTGGCCTTCAAGGACAGGACCTGGGAAATCAACCTCTCTCTCTCCAACACTTGGTTACGTGTTTGTTGCAAAACTTATTTGACTTCCATTGAAATGAAAAAAAAAATCCGTTTATGTGCATTTAAGACAGTTTTGCTAACTAGATTTGTTATGTAATTCACACCTTTAAGGCAACGGCCTTCTTGAATAAATCGTCTGAAAACTGGATTTGTTCTATAATTCACACCTTTATGAGGGGTTAACGCCTAATTAAGTAAATCGTCTGAAAACTGGATTTGTCCTGTAATACACACCTTTATGTGGGGCTTAGGCGTAAATAAATAAATCGTCTGAAAACTAGAGTTGTTCTGTACCTCACACTCTTTATGGGGGCTAAAGCCCAAACGAATAAATCGTTCAAAAACTCGATTTGTTTTGTAATTCACACCTTTATGAGGGTGGCTAAAGCCTACATGAATAAATTGCCTGAAAACCTTTTTTGTTCTGTAACTCACACCCTTTATGAGGGGCTAAAAGCCTAAATACATTTTTCGTCTAAAAACTGGATTTGTTTTATAATACACACCTTTATGACAGGGACTAAAACCTGTATGAATAGATCGTCAGAAAATTATATTTGTTCTGTAATTCACACCTTTATGAGGAGCTAAGGCCAAAATCAATAAATCGTCTGAAAACTAGAGTTGTTCTGGACCTCACACCTGTTTATGAGGGGATAAAGCCTACATTGATAAATTGCCTAAAAACTGGCTTTGTTTTGTAATTCACACCCCTTATGAGGGGCTAAAGCCTAAATAAATAAACAGTCTGAAAACTAGATTTGTTTTCTGATATACACCTTTATGAGGGGCTTAAGCTTAGATGAATGAATCGTTTGAAAACTGGATTTGTTTTGTAATTCACACCCTTTATGAGGGGCTAATGCCTGAACAAATAAATTGTCTGGTAAACTGGATTTTGTTTTGTAATTCACATCTTTATGACGGGCCAATGCCTACATGAATAAATCTTCTGAAAACTTGATTTGTCCTGTAATTCACACCCATTATGAGGGTTAAAGCCCAAATAGATAAATCGCCTAAAAACTGGATTTGTTTTGCAATTCACACCTTTATGAGGAGCTAAGGCCTAGATGAATAAATCGTCTGAAAACTGGATTTGATTTGTAATTCACACCCTTTATGAGGGGCTAAAGCCTAAATAAATAAATCGTCTGGTGAACTGGATTTGTTTTGTAATTCACACACCCTTTATGAGGGGCTAAAGCCTAAATAAATAAATCGTCTGAAAACTTGATTTGTTGTGTAATTCACACCTTTATGAGGGGCTAAAGCCTACATGAAGAAATCATCTGAGAACTTGATTTGTTGTGTAATTCACACCTTTATGAGGGGCTAAAGCCTACATGAAGAAATCATCTGAAAACTTGATTTGTTGTGTAATTCACACCTTTATGGGGGGCTAAAGCCTACATGAAGAAATCATCTGAGAACTTGATGTGTTGTGTAATTCACACCTTTATGAGGGGCTAAGGTCTACATGAAGAAATCATCTGAAAACTTGATTTGTTGTGTAATTCACACACTTTATGGGGGGCTAAAGCCTACATGAAGAAATCATCTGAGAACTTGATGTGTTGTGTTATTCACACCTTTATGGAGGGGCTAAGGCCTACATGAAGTAATCATCTGAGAACTTGATTTGTTGTGTAATTCACACCTTTATGGGGGGCTAAAGCCTACATGAAGTAATCATCTGAGAACTTGATGTGTTGTGTAATTCACACCTTTATGGAGGGGCTAAGGTCTACATGAAGAAATCATCTGAGAACTTGATTTGTTGTGTAATTCACACCTTTATGAGGGGCTAAGGTCTACATGAAGTAATCATCTGAGAACTTGATTTGTTGTGTAATTCACACCTTTATGGGGGGCTAAAGCCTACATGAAGTAATCATCTGAGAACTTGATGTGTTGTGTAATTCACACCTTTATGGGGGGCTAAAGCCTACATGAAGAAATCATCTGAGAACTTGATTTGTTGTGTAGTTCACACCTTTATGGGGGGCTAAGGTCTACATGAAGAAATCATCTGAGAACTTGATTTGTTGTGTAATTCACACCTTTATGGGGGGCTAAAGCCTACATGAAGAAATCATCTGAGAACTTGATGTGCTTTGTTATTCACACGCACATCCCTTTCTGATGGGTTAAAACCTAAATGACTAAACCGTCTGAACCTGAATCTGAATTTGACATTAAGGTTATTG
>JAPXFY010000227.1:60000-73669 GCA_030674185.1 Monoplex corrugatus
AGAGCACAGTGGTCCTAATCTTCCCAATGAACTCAGAGCACAGTGGTCCTAATCTACCCAATGAACTCAGAGCACAGTGGTCCTAATCTACCCAATGAACTCAGAGCACAGTGGTCCTAATCTTCCCAATGAACTCAGAGCACAGTGGTCCTAATCTTCCCAATGAACTCAGAGCACAGTGGTCCTAATCTTCCCAATGAACTCAGAGCACAGTGGTCCTAATCTTCCCAATGAACTCAGAGCACAGTGGTCCTAATCTACCCAATGAACTCAGAGCACAGTGGTCCTAATCTTCCCAATGAACTCAGAGCACAGTGGTCCTAATCTTCCCAATGAACTCAGAGCACAGTGGTCCTAATCTTCCCAATGAACTCAGAGCACAGTGGTCCTAATCTACCCAATGAACTCAGAGCACAGTGGTCCTAATCTACCCAATGAACTCAGAGCACAGTGGTCCTAATCTTCCCAATGAACTCAGAGCACAGTGGTCCTAATCTTCCCAATGAACTCAGAGCACAGTGGTCCTAATCTTCCCAATGAACTCAGAGCACAGTCAGCTATGGATGGGAGCCGGTTGGAATTGAAAATGTTCACAATGATTTTGACAAGACGGATGGGATTCGAAAACACAATCTCCCAGCGGTGGTCCGTAGCGCTAACCACTGCACCACGGTGGCTGGTGTTGATACTCTATTATATCAACACCAGAAGACTAGAAAAGGTCCTAAGCTAACAGTTAGGACACTCTTCATCACTGCGTTATTGCATGGACGCTTCTAGTGGGAACACATGTATTCAGACAAGTTTTGATAGCATAGAAGACTGGATTTGTGAAGAGACTGGATTCGTGAAGAGACTGGATTCGTGAAGAGACTGGATTCGTGAAGAGACTGGATTTGTGAAGAGACTGGATTCGTGAAGAGACTGGATTCATGAAGAGACTGGTTTTGTGAGGAGACTGGTTTTGTGAAGAGACTGGATTTGTGAAGAGACTGGATTCGTGAAGAGACTGGATTCATGAAGAGACTGGTTTTGTGAGGAGACTGGTTTTGTGAGGAGACTGGTTTTGTGAGGAGACTGGTTTTGTGAGGAGACTTTCACCACAAAAGCGTCAATCACCAAGGCCCATTATTCCACTTTCTCAAGTTGGACACAGATGAAGAACTGTCTATAATAGCTGACATGTGTCACCTAACGTCCATGTCCAACACAGATTTCAGGAAGAGTTGAATAACAACCAAAGCCAGTTATCCACGTTTTCAAAGTCAGGCTTTATAGTTCAGAACAGCCAGAGCGCAGGCGGAGAGACCGTACACAAACCGATGGAAGGCAACGGGAAACCGCCATTATACTTTCCCAAGCAAAATCATGGCCAGA
This sequence comes from Monoplex corrugatus, assembly GCA_030674185.1. Lineage (NCBI taxonomy): Eukaryota > Metazoa > Mollusca > Gastropoda > Littorinimorpha > Ranellidae > Monoplex > Monoplex corrugatus. The sequence continues at coordinate 61,378 of JAPXFY010000227.1, forward strand.
CAAAAACAAGGAAAATGAGGATGACGACATAAATAGGGGCTGAGGACAGAGAGGGTGGAAGATGTAGTTGCAGCAATAAGGGATAGATACATATGAAGGGCCATGATGGCCTACGCCATGCGGCAGGGCGCATGATGATGATGAGAGCACAGGCTGATGTGTACATGTACGGTCAGAGACAAACATTCTGAATTGAATCTCACTTGTATAAAAGATGACAAGGTGAAACACTACCTAACAATGGCCATGATTGCTGAGAGGTACCCACAGGAGGCATGGATACATGTATACACCGAAGGGTCAGCAACCAACGCCCGTAGCCAACGGGGGAGCAGGCATCCTTGTCCTTTTCCCAGGAGGACAAACAACAACAGCAAGTATCGCCACTGGAAGACACTGTACAAACTACCGTGCTGAAACAGAAGCACTCATGCAGGCGGCCTTCATGATTCAGGCTACAGATTGTGACTGCAGACAAGTTGTCTTCTTGTCTGATGCCCTCTCTGTGCTGCAGGCATGCCAAAACAACACGCTCCCCCTCCTGTCTAGAGCTCTGCACCAGGTTGCCACAACCAGAAGAGCAGTTCTGCAGTGGATCCCAGCCCACTGCGGAGTCTCCGGGAATGAGCGAGCTGATATGCTTGCTAAGGAGGGAGCCAGAGAAGAACAACCTAACAACAGCGTCAGCTACAGTGAGAAGAGGAGCATCATCAGGGCGCTTTCCATGCCGAGACGACAAAGGGATGACTACCACCTGTTGTCTAGAGAGCAGCAAGTTGCCCTGGTGAGGTCACTGGTCACAATTGCCCTGGTGAGGTCACTGGTCACACCGCCATCCTCCTCAAAGTTTCTCTCACTGAAAACTGTATAACAACAACGAATTTTCCTTTCTCTCATGACACTTTTGAACTGGTTCAATTTATTTTGATGATCCAACAGCAACGTGTGGCATTCTTTCTGCTCTACAGAGTTCCTCCCAACAAGAAAAACAAACTTTCAACATCTCAATTCTTTGATGAATTACCTGATTTTCTTGATTTTTGTGTTTATTGTCAAGGCAGTATTGTTCTAGCTGGTGATTTTAATATCCATGTAAATGATACTTCTGATTTTAATGCCAGAAAAATTCTTGATCAGCTTGACATATACGGTCTTAAACAGACTGTTAGTGGACCCACGCAGAGCTGTGGAAATACTCTCGACCTTGTCATATGTAGAGATGACGATAACCTTGTTTTGTCAACTCGTGTCCATCATGATCTTTCTTCTGACCATTTTTCAATTTTGTCTTATCTAGCAGCTGAAAAGCCTAAACGTAAAGCAAAGCTTGTGTCCACTCGCTCTATTAGTAAAATTGACCAAGACAAGTTCGCTGATGATCTTTCTCAGTCTGTGACCACCGTTATGTCAGTGTCCGATTTGAACAGTTCCCTTGCCGCTGTTTTTGACAAGCATGCGCCTGTACGTCAACGAAAAGTCCGGGACGGAAAGCCTACCCCGTGGTACGGCGCTGTCGCTGATCAGCTTCGTCAGCTGAAGAGAGAGCGTAGGCGTGCCGAGCGCTGTTGGCAGTCATCACGGTTAACAGTACACAAACAAATCTATGACGCAGCAAAGCAAACGGTTGCAGATTGCGTACACGACGCGAAAACAGCTTTTTATTCTTCGCTAGTGTCCAGTTCTACCACTTGTAAACAACTCTTTCACAATATGTCCTCGCTTCTTGGAAAAATCAAACCTGTGTCTCTTCCCACTGTGTCCGATGTCAAACTGCTCCCACACATTTTTGCCGATTTTTTCCATAAGAAAATTCTCAAGATCCGTGACAGTTTTCCACCATTTCAAAGTACTGGTTCAAACACTGTGTCGTTTTCTGGCTCACCACTTGTAAATTTCATTCCAGTTTCTGAAGACCTTGTCCGGAAGACCATTCTTAAGACTCCCCCTAAATCATGTGAACTTGATCCCATTCCAACCAAACTTCTCTTTCATCATGTGGATCTTCTCTTGCCGACCATTACAAACATCATGAATCAGTCTATTACCACTGGAATTGTTCCCCGTGAATTTAAGACTGCCATTGTTAAGCCCTTGCTGAAAAAATCTAACCTCAACAAAAATGACCTGAAAAATTACAGACCGATTTCCAATCTTCCATTTCTTTCTAAACTGCTTGAACGTCTGATTCTAGACCAGCTTTTCTCCCATCTCTGATCCCATAACCTCCTTAGTCCTCACCAATCCGCTTACAGGCCAGGGCACGGCACAGAAACTGTTCTGCTTCGTATTCTCAATGATCTTTTGACCTCCCTGGATCAAAACAAAATTTCTATTCTTCTCCTTTTGGATCTTTCAGCTGCTTTCGATACTATTGACCATGAAATTTTGCTTTCCCGTTTGGAAAACAACTTTGGAATTCAAAAATCTGCTTTACACTGGTTTCGATCTTATCTTTCAGAAAGAAAGCAAACCGTACTTGTCGACGGAAACAAATCTTCTGAGCTGCCTTTGGATTTTGGCGTGCCTCAAGGCTCTGTTCTGGGTCCTGTGCTTTTCATATTGTATACTTCTCCTCTGACCCACCTTATTGACTCATATTCCATCCGTCATGAAATGTATGCGGACGATACCCAGCTCAATCATACTGATTCTCCTTCTAACTACGATCATCTAGTTCAGTCTCTTCAGAACTGCGTTTCTGAAGTAAAATCCTGGATGTATGAAAATCGACTTAAGTTGAATGATGACAAGACTGAAGCCCTTCGTGTTTCTCCATTGCCTGCAGATCTTTCTTCTCTGCCTTCCACTATTACTGTCGGTAATACCGCTGTGTGTGTGTGTGTGTGTGTGTGTGTGTGTGTGTGATGTGTGGCTGTGTGGTGTGGTGTTGTGTGTGTGTGTTTGAAAATGGGGGAGAGGGGTGGGCGGGGAGGGGTGAGAGGGAGAGAGATTATTTGGTGTGTCTGTGTGGTTGTTGATTTCCTGTGGATAGTTTTGATGAGTTTTGTTTGTTATTGTTTATAGCCTGTTATTTGGTTTATATATGTATGGTTTACTGATGTAAAGCGCTTTGAGGTTTCGGAAAGCGCTCTATAAATGCACTATTATTATAATAGGCTGAACAGCCACATGTACCGCAAACTGAAGCTGGCGCCCTCCACAACCTGTCCCTGCGGTCAAGAAGACCAGACCACGGAGCATATACTCCAAAGATGTCCCCTTCACCAGGTGGCAAGACAGGACGTGTTGCCGACAGACACTCCGCTGACAACCAAACTCCATGGCTGCGGACAGGAGCTGGAAAAGACGGCTGCATTCATCACCCGGACTCAGACGATTGTGTAGCAGCGTACGCCAAGAAGAAGAAGACTTGTATAAAAGCCAGTCAGCCAGTCTTCCTAAAGAGAGACAGAGAAATCCCTGTCTTCAAAAGAGTGAGACCCGGCCTGTTACCTAAAGAGAGACAGAGAAATCCCAGTCTTCAAAAGAGTGAGACCCGGCCTGTTACCTAAAGAGAGACAGAGAAATCCCAGTCTTCAGAAGAATGAGACCCGGCCTGTTACCTAAAGAGAGACAGAGAAATCCCAGTCTTCAAAAGAGTGAGACCCGGCCTGTTACCTAAAGAGAGACAGAGAAATCCCTGTCTTCAGAAGTGTGAGACCCGGCCTGTTACCTAAAGAGAGACAGAGAAATCCCTGTCTTCAGAAGTGTGAGACCCGGCCTGTTACCTAAAGAGAGACAGAGAAATCCCTGTCTTCAGAAGTGTGAGACCCGGCCTGTTACCTAAAGAGAGACAGAGAAATCCCTGTCTTCAGAAGAGTGAGACCCGGCCTGTTACCTAAAGAGAGACAGAGAAATCCCTGTCTTCAGAAGTGTGAGACCCGGCCTGTTACCTAAAGAGAGACAGAGAAATCCCTGTCTTCAGAAGAGTGAGACCCGGCCTGTTACCTAAAGAGAGACAGAGAAATCCCTGTCTTCAAAAGAGTGAGACCTAGACTGTTACCTAAAGAGAGACAGAGAAATCCCTGTCTTCAGAAGAGTGAGACCCAGACTGTTACCTAAAGAGAGACAGAGAAATCCCTGTCTTCAAAAGAGTGAGACCCGGCCTGTTACCTAAAGAGAGACAGAGAAATCCCTGTCTTCAGAAGAGTGAGACCCGGCCTGTTATCTAAAGAGAGACAGAGAAATCCCTGTCTTCAGAAGAGTGAGACCCGGCCTGTTACCTAAAGAGAGACAGAGAAATCCCTGTCTTCAAAAGAGTGAGACCTAGACTGTTACCTAAAGAGAGACAGAGAAATCCCTGTCTTCAGAAGAGTGAGACCCAGACTGTTACCTAAAGAGAGACAGAGAAATCCCTGTCTTCAAAAGAGTGAGACCCGGCCTGTTACCTAAAGAGAGACAGAGAAATCCCTGTCTTCAGAAGAGTGAGACCCGGCCTGTTATCTAAAGAGAGACAGAGAAATCCCTGTCTTCAAAAGAGTGAGACCCGGCCTGTTACCTAAAGAGAGACAGAGAAATCCCTGTCTTCAGAAGAGTGAGACCCGGCCTGTTACCTAAAGAGAGACAGAGAAATCCCTGTCTTCAGAAGAGTGAGACCCGGCCTGTTACCTAAAGAGAGACAGAGAAATCCCTGTCTTCAGAAGAGTGAGACCCGGCCTGTTACCTAAAGAGAGACAGAGAAATCCCAGTCTTCAGAAGAGTGAGACCCGGCCTGTTACCTAAAGAGAGACAGAGAAATCCCTGTCTTCAGAAGAGTGAGACCCGGCCTGTTATCTAAAGAGAGACAGAGAAATCCCTGTCTTCAGAAGAGTGAGACCCGGCCTGTTACCTAAAGAGAGACAGAGAAATCCCTGTCTTCAGAAGAGTGAGACCCGGCCTGTTACCTAAAGAGAGACAGAGAAATCCCTGTCTTCAGAAGAGTGAGACCCGGCCTGTTACCTAAAGAGAGACAGAGAAATCCCAGTCTTCAGAAGAGTGAGACCCGGCCTGTTACCTAAAGAGAGACAGAGAAATCCCTGTCTTCAGAAGAGTGAGACCCGGCCTGTTATCTAAAGAGAGACAGAGAAATCCCTGTCTTCAGAAGAGTGAGACCCGGCCTGTTACCTAAAGAGAGACAGAGAAATCCCTGTCTTCAGAAGAGTGAGACCCGGCCTGTTACCTAAAGAGAGACAGAGAAATCCCAGTCTTCAGAAGAGTGAGACCCGGCCTGTTACCTAAAGAGAGACAGAGAAATCCCTGTCTTCAAAAGAGTGAGACCCGGCCTGTTACCTAAAGAGAGACAGAGAAATCCCTGTCTTCAAAAGAGTGAGACCCAGACTGTTACCAGTCAACATCCCAGCTGTCTGTAGCCAGCATCCAAGTTACCCGAGAAACGTGTAACCCAGGTTTCATTTTGTACTTTTTCTAGGGTGGGACAGGAAAAGGAAGTGTTGTATTGTCCATGAAGTAAAGAGACAGAGGATGGAGTCAGACAGAAGGAAGTGTTCAGTGTTTTAGAAACACGTAAACTAGTGAAGATTCGTAGTGCTGTTTAGGGCTTTAGCGGTGTTAGGACATGCAAAGTGAGGGAACTGAAATGTGACTTGTAGGAAGAAGGTTGAAAGTTCCATGGACAGCAAAGAAAAGAAATGAGACAGTCTTGAAGGAGGCAGACACAAGTAGATCATTGATAAAGAAGATTAGGAAAAGACAAGCAACACATTAGAGCACCTGGTTACAACAGGAAAACTGGAGGGACAAGGTAAACCCAGGGAGAAAATATTGGACAGACTTGCAGGGTGGCTGAGGACAGAAAGGGTGGGAGATGTACTTGCAGCGACAAGGGGTAGATTCGTATGAAGGGCCATGATCGCCAACGCCATGCAGCAGGGCACATGATGATGATAATGAGGACCTAGGGCAGTAAAAATGGAGAATTACGTTTTGTGTTGAAGTTGATCAATTAACTAAGTGTGTTGTATCTATCAGTTCGTGTGTGGACTGCTTTTGAAAAAGCATTTTTCAGTGTACTTAGAGCACTTCTGCGTGTCCCCCACTCCTGTATGTGCTACTGAAACATGGTTGCTAGTGTTGGATGAGGCACTACTCTTTCTGTTATGAAAAACATTTTTCAGTGTACTTAGAGCACTTCTGCGTGTCTCCCACTCCTGTATGTGCTACTGAAACATGGTTGCTAGTGTTGGATGAGGCACTACTCTTTCTGGTAAATCTACTCTGTTAAATATGGTGGAGATACCCCCCAAACTCCTCTGTAATTAAGCTTAAAACACTCCTGTGAAAGTATTATCAATATAAGTGTTTAGACTGTGTTTCTCGTTGTATCGGCATTTTCCCCCTCCCATGAAATTAGTGGGCAGCCCTTCCTGGTGAAAGTATTTGCTACAGACTTTTAGAGTTTGTTCAAGAGGGACTCATCTCTACTTGGGCAATTCCATATGCGCTCCTGCCAAACCTATCAGTAATTATCTGGCAGACTCTTTGATCCTGCACAAACCCCTATGTGCTGGCAAGGGGCTGTAATGGGGAAAAGGGAAGTCAGAACTTATGAGATCTAAACTGACACCACTACAACGATAAAAGGCGCTACAGCGGGTAGTGAACAGGCCAGATTATATTTTGCGAGCTGGGACTGTCATCATCATCATCATCATCATCATCACCATCATCATCATTAACATCATCATCAACATCATCATCATCATCATCATCATGTGCCCTGCGGCATGGCGTTGGCGATCATGGCCCTCCATACGTATCTATTCATAAGTCTTCCATCCTCTCTGTCCTCAGCCACCCTGCAAGTCCGTCCAGTATTTTCTGTCTGGATCTACCTGCTGTTCTCGTCCCCTCCAGCTTTTCTGTTGTGACCAGGTGCTCTAATTCCCTTTCCTCATAAAATGTCCTATAAATGTTGCTTGTCTTTTCCTAATCTTCCTTATCAATGATCTTCTTGTGTCTGCCTCCAAAAAGACTATCTCGTTTTTTGTTTGTTTTTTTGTTTTCGTTTTTTTTTTTTTTTGCTGTCCATGAAACTCTCAACATTCTTCTTAGAAACCACATCTCGGCTGCAACAATCTTGTTCTGGCTTTGCGTGTTGACTGTCCACGCCTCACATCTGTATAACATTATCAGTTCTATACAACACTCGAGAACTCTCTGATGTTAATTGATAGGCATTTGTTGGTAAGAATGCTTTTCATCTACTTGAATGCTGTTTTGGCTTGGCTGGTTTGTGCTGGCTATTTCTGATGTGCATCTGCCATCTGGTGAGATGACCGTTCGCAGATATTTAAGCATGTTTCAAAGTTGTGCCATTTGGTGTTATTATGCTTTAGGGGATGTCATGATTTTTACTGATTATCATGACTTCAGTCGTCTAGGGATATTTAGCTCCAATCCTTTTTTGTTGTTGCTTTCTATTTCTATTTCTGGGACTGTACAGAAGCATAACAAGTCCATTGATATGTTGTCCGCTACCTCTTTGGGAAGTATGTACACTGTAATGCAAGTTCTGGTATTAATTACACTGATCCGAGTAAAGATATTGAGCTACCAGTTAAGAGGAACCAGAAGAACAAGCAAACCAAAGTAAGCGCGTATTCAACAAAACAAGACAAGACAAGCGCAAATTTTCGGCCAACCGGCCTTTGTCAAGCGCGAATGCACGGTCACAAACAGATCACAAACAACACCAAACAACGGATAATAAAAAGAGGACTAAAAACTTCCCTGCCGCCTCGTCCAGTGGATAAAAAGGGACCAAATCGGCAGGGAAGTTTTTAGTCCTCTTTTAGTTATCCGTTGTTTGGTGTTGTTTGTGGTCTGTTTGTGACCGTGCATTCGCGCTTGACAAAGGCCGGTTGGCCGAAAATTTGCGCTTGTCTTGTCTTGTTGTGTTGAATACGCGCTTGCTTTGGTTTGCTTGTTCTTCTGGTTCCTGTTTGCTTGGGTGCGGGCAGTCGCACTTGTTTTGGATCTCGTGTTACCAGTTAAGAGCTAATGTTTAACCACATCTACATGTACATGAACAATATTTTCATCACTTGAAAATATTCATAAACGGCTGTGTTTTAGTTAATGGTGAAGCTGGAAACGGCTTTTCAATAAAAAAAATAATGAAAGGCAAAAGAGTCTTACTCTTTAGAAAAAGACGTTCAGTTTTCACTGTATAATTAGTTGGCATCCCAACACCATTGACTGATATTCCAGTGACTGTACTTATTAGTGTAACATGTCCATTCAAAATCTGCATTAAGACTTGGAAAGTCACACAATTACAGAAAAAAATGGTTTGCTATTTGTTTTGTTGTTGTTGTATTCATATTTATTTATCTATTGATCATTTTTTTATTCATTAATTTTTTATGTGGAAGCAATGGAAGCCAAAATCAACAAATACACAAGAAAATGGCTCGGTGTCCCACCTGGTCTCACTGATGTTGCATTCTACTGTCGTCAAGCAATGCTGAAGCTACCTCTCAAATCCATAGTGGAGGAATACAAAGTTGGAAAAGCAAGACTGTTGAGCATGCTGGAGGAATCGGAAGACAATATCGTGAGATCAGTTCATCCAAAGCTGAGAACTGGCAGAAAGTGGAAAGTCCATGAGGCTGTAAACAATGCCAAGAGAAACCTCAGCATCAAAGAAATAATTGGACACACGCAAACCAACAGACAGGGACTGGGAGCAACAAAAATGCAGTGGTGGTCCAAAGCCAAAGGGAAGGAAAAAAGAGACATGATCATACAGGAGTTGAAGGAAGAAGAAGATGTCAAAAGAGTGCAGAAGGCAGTCCAGCAAGGTCAACAGGGGCAATGGACAACATGGGACAGTGCACTCCAAAGAAGTCTCAGCTGGAACGATATGTGGCACATGGCTCCTCTAAGGATAAGCTTCCTCCTCAGATCTGTATATGACCTGCTCCCCTCGAATGCAAACTTAGTGAAATGGGGGAAATCAGACGACCCAGCATGTCCGCTCTGTCAGAAGAAACAAACAGTGGAACATGTCCTAAGCTCTTGCAAAGTAGCGCTAGCCCAAGGAAGGTATACATGGAGGCACAACCAAGTTCTGAAAGTGATCACAGACGTGGTTAGCGAAAAAACCATGACCCCAAACGCACCAATTGCTATGACAACGTTCTACAAAGCAGGAGGGAAACAGGTCTGGCCCGAAAGTGCTATGACAACCAGCACATTGCCAAAGGGTCTTCTGGATGGAGCAGTCGACTGGGAGTGTACAGCAGACCTCCCAGAGTGGAGAAATTACCCAGATGTCATCAGCAAGACAGGCATGAGACCAGACATCGCTCTCCACTCTGACTCCTCGAAACAAGTGATTCTGATAGAACTCACTGTGCCATACGAAAGCAGAATGGAAGAAGCACATATCTACAAGACCGAAAAATACGCCGGTCTTGCCAGCACCCTGAGGAAAGCAGGTCTGCGGGTCAAAATCTTCGCCATAGAGGTCGGGGCAAGAGGGTTTGTGGGCACCTCCGCTTATGATCTCATGAAACAACTCGCCATTTCTGGGAAGAAGAGGACTAGAGCCCTTAAAGCGATGGCAGAGGCAGCAGAAAGGAGCTCAAGCTGGATCTGGGCAAGGAGGAACCAAAAGTGAACTTCATAAGGATTAAATTCCCTACAGATGATGTGTGCCCCGTTAGCACATTGGTAAAACCGCGTACCGCAGTTCTGAAGCGCAGAATCGCCCAGGTTCGATCCCCGGCGTGGGAAAGAAAAAAAAAAAAAAAAAAAAAAAAAATAGACAACAGCAGAAGGGCATCCAGGAGTCATGACCTGGATGTGGCCCGGCCCCCCGAGAGTGTAAGGAATTCAGGGCCGAAACACTTGTCTAAAGGGGGTTACTTCTCTGAAGACCTTCTGTTGTCTAGCTCTCCCTAGAGTTTCTTTCTACCTTTATTTGTTGTTTGTTTGTTTCTTTCTTTATTGTGATGATTTGTTCGTTTGACCGCTGATTCTTCACTTCTTGTTACAATACCTTTCAACTTGGAAAGCTAATCCTCCCATTCCCCTTACCCACCCACTCCAGCTCCGTTCTCTTTAAAGGTAGTTGTCTAAAACATTTAGAGTACGTAAACAGACGCAAAAAGACACTGTTCTAAAGTTCTGATTGCTTTTCTCATGTTAAATCGATGTTACCTTATGACCTGCATATAATACAATGCATTTCTGATTGCATCGATTCATCCACTCCATAGACACCTCTTTATCTTATTCATTCATTCATTCATTCATTCATTCATTCATTCATCCATCCATTCATTCATTCATTCATCACTCATTTTTTTATACTTTTTTTTCATCTGAAAGCACGCAGGTGTACAAACGTTAAAAGCAACAATGAACGAATCCACACGCATACACATACACGCACAAACACACACACACACACACACACACACACACACACACACACACACACACACACACACACACACACATGTATGTATATATATAAATATATAGATATGCACACACATACACGCACATACACATACACACAAACACACACACACACACACATGTATGTATATATATAAATATATAGATATGCACACACATACCGCACATACACATACACACAAACACACACACACACGTAGACATTCAGACCTATTCCACCTACCTGCCTCTTACTTCAGGTGTTCTAACGGGACGGTAGATTTGCTTTATCGCGGCATCAATCACGCGCGCATTCGTACCACCTACACACACGCGCTCTGGCATAGCAACCACCCCCTCTTAAACCCCCTCCCCCTCTCTCTCTCTCTCAACCATAGACCTCTCAAGCCAACCTTCACTCCCCGCCCCCCATCCCACACACACTCTCTCTCTCCCTCTTTCCGTTTCTCGCTCAGCATAAACATCACCCATGCATGCAGGGCAGAGACAGAGAGTAGAGCAGAGCAGAGCAGAGCACAGAGAGAGAGAAACTGTAGCCGCCTGCAGTTGGCAAGGGAAGTCGATAGGCCTGGTACTGCTCTCGCTTTTTTTTCAGGTAAAGAACTCTCACTCCAGGTTTGACAAACAGACTACCAGGCTTCCTAACAAGAATGTCAGAACATCAAGGAAAGCATGCATTTTCTGCTTTTTACTATCTCTGCTAAACGGAACACCTGAATTTACCTTCGTCTTCGTCTTCGTCATCTGCGTTCAAGTTGGTTCACTGACTTAGTAATCATTAATCATTTGTTTAGTGAGGAAAGACTTGTGGCGCTACAGGCTTCATTAGTCTGCTTCTAATCATCTCCTGTGTCTTTGATGATTCTGCCAAGTGAATGCCTGATCCAATTCCAGGAATAGATTAGGGTTACATAAATAGACAGATCAACGACCTTGCCAGTTTCTGCATCTGCTACTTACTGTGTAGGTAACTCTGATGTACTGTGAAGTTTTGTATGTTGTGGATGTACTATGAAGTCTTTGTACGTGATGATAGTGTCGATAAATTAACGACGTTGTCCAAGTGGGAGCTCTGAAAAGTTTCCTGAGTGATTTCTGTGTTTACTTCTGAGTTATATTTTCAGCTGATGTTCTGCGATTGTTGGTCTACGTGTGGGATGTTTCTATATCGTTAAGTGTGTATCTTGTGTGCCCAAGTGTAGGTGCTGTTCTCTTTGCAGGTGTGCGGGCGGAATTTGTGGAGTTCTCAGTAAGAAAGACTTCCATCCAGGTTGTAGACTTCATCGTTTGAAATAGGTAAGTTATGCCTTCAAGTACGCGTTTCCTGCTTTTTTTTTAACGTGTGTATGTGTGTGTGTGTGTGTGTGTGTGTGTGTGTGTGTGTGTGTGTGTGTGTGTGTGTGTGTGGTGTGTGTGTGTGGTTTTTCACTTTGGCCTGTATAGTTATGTCTGTATTTGTATCACTCTCTCTCTCTCTCTCAGTATACATATATATATATATATATGAATGTGTATATATATGTATGTTTATATCTGTATCTGTATATAATATGTATACGAGTATATATCATCATCGTCATCATCATCATCAGGTCCCTGCCGCATGGCGTTGGCGATCATGGACTTCCATCTGTCTCTATCTCTCGTTGCCCCTAGCATCTCTCCCAGCCCCTCGTCCCCAGCAACTCTGCAAGTCCGTCCAGCATTTTCTCCCTGGGTCTACCCGGTGCTCTCTTTCCCTCCAGCTTTCCCGTTGTGACCAGGTGCTCCAACTCCCCCTTCCTCATAAGTGGTTTCTAAGAAGAATGTTAAGATGGGCTTGGCTACATGGATGTTGACTCTGTTAAGGATGACTCTGCAAAGA
>JAPXFY010002278.1:0-7500 GCA_030674185.1 Monoplex corrugatus
GTGTGTGTGTGTGTGTGTGTGTGTGTGTGTGTGTGTGTGTGTGTGTGTGTGTGTGTGTGTGTGTGTGTGTGCGTACTTACTTGAGAGAGAGGGGGGTGAGGGAGGGAGAGAGAGACAGAAGGAGAGAGAGAAAGAGAATGAGAGAGAGACAGAGACAGACAGACAGACAGACAGAGAGAGAGAGAGAGAGAGAGAGAGAGAGAGAATGTTGAAAATACATTTTCCTTTTAACACTCATACAACTCGTTTGAAAACTTCCCATTTCTGTCTTCACATTCTTGTCTTTCTTCTTCAACTCTTAGGGAACAATTTCAGTTTAACGAGCAGAGCTATGAAGATGTGAGAGAGACATAGAGGGAGAGAGAGAGAGAGAGAGAGAGAGAGAGAGAGAGAGAGAGACAGACAGACAGACAGACAGACAGACAGACAGATAGCCAGAGAAACAGAGAGAGAGAGGCACAGAGAGAGAGACAGAGAGAGAGAAAGAGCGTCAGAGAGAGAGAGAGACAGAGAGTGAGACACAGAGAGAAAGAAGGAGAGAGAGAGAGAGAGAGAGAGAGTGTGTGTGTGTGTGTGTGTGTGTGTGTGTGTGTGTGTGTGTGTGAGAGAGAGAGAGAGAGAGAAAGACAGACAGACAGACAGACAGAGACAGAGAGACAGACGGACAGACAGACATAAAGGGATAGAGAGATGGAGACATACAGACAGAGAGACAAACAGACAGACAGTCAGAGAGAACGAGAGAGAGAGAAAGAGAGAGAGAAGAGAGAGAGAGAGAGAGAGCAGACAGACAGACAGAAACAGAGACAGACAGACAGACAGACAGAGTCAGATACATAGACAGACAGACAGACAAAGCCAGAAACAGAGAGAGAGATAGCAGAGACCGACCTAAAAGGAAAAACAGACAGACGAACAGACAGAGAACACAAACATACAGACAGAGACTGAGAGAGAACACTGTGTTTGTTTTTGGGACAATAGAATAAAAACTGAACTAGTCAATATTTTTATAGCGAAAATTTTCTGTACACGTGACTCACACATTTGCAAAATTGATACATTTTGGCATATCAGTACAAGTTGTTAAATTCTTCATAAACCCAAAGTGTGTGTGTGGTTTTGTTGTTGTTGAAATGAATGCCTTCTACGTGCTGTAAACTATTCCACATTCAAATAGAAAACTCTGGAAACACAAAAATCTTTTTTTCTAGTAAAAACAAAACAAAACAGAGAAGGAAAACACCCTTGTCCAAGTTGTTTACATACGAGCCCAAATCTAACTCAAACAGCTCTGCAAACATCACAAACTCTGTTGTCAATTCATATGCGTTTGTCGCTCGTTTGATCAACGCCTCAGTCGCCATCTTGACTGCACACCTGTCGTCTGCCTAATCTCTCTAAAATGTTTTTAGATTGGGGGCTGGAAGAATAAGAACTTATCAGCTTTTAAAGACGGTAATCTTCAGGCCTCTTGACTTTGAAAGCTTTACGAGACATGCAGGAAGTGTTTGTAAATTAGAGCGGGATTGAACGAACGATCTCAGCCGCGCATAACGGCAACAACTTCGCCTCTATCAAAAGAACTGACAGTTATTCCGGTTAACTGCCACTCCAAGACCATCAATTTCCATGGCAACCAGCCATTTCCAAACGTGTCTTGACTGTTATTGTTATTTTTGTTTAAAGCCCAGCAGACTGTGTAGAGGCATATCAGGGTTATAGACCGTTTTCATAACATACACAGCACTTCAACAAGTTATGTTGATGGCGAATGTAGGAAGAAGTATTTGCAGTTTTGGAGATAAAGACAGATTCATCGAGCTATTGTTTTAAGACATATTTATCGCACTATTGTATAAAGACAGATTCATTGTGCTATTGTTCAAGACAAATTCATCACGCTATTGATTAAGACAGATTTATCACGCTATTGATTAAGACATTTTTTTGGAGGTAGTGTTTAACATAGATTTATTGAGCTATCGTTTAAGACAGATTTACTGAGCTGATGTTTAAGACAGATTTATTGAGCTGCTGTTTAAGACAGATTTATTGAGCTATCGTTTAAGACAGATTTATTGAGCTGCTGTTTAAGACAGATTTATTGAGCTGCTGTTTAAGACAGATTTATTGAGCTATCGTTTAAGACAGATTTACTGAGCTGATGTTTAAGACAGATTTACTGAGCTGATGTTTAAGACAGATTTACTGAGCTGATGTTTAAGACAGATTTATTGAGCTGCTGTTTAAGACAGATTTATTGAGCTGCTGTTTAAGACAGATTTATTGAGCTGCTGTTTAAGACAGATTTATTGAGCTGCTGTTTAAGACAGATTTATTGAGCTGATGTTTAAGACAGATTTATTGAGCTGATGTTTAAGACAGATTCATTGAGCTGATGTTTAAGACAGATTTATTGAGCTGATGTTTAAGACAGATTTATTGAGCTGCTGTTTAAGACAGATTCATTGAGCTGATGTTTAAGACAGATTTATTGAGCTGATGTTTAAGACAGATTTATTGAGCTGATGTTTAAGACAGATTTATTGAGCTGATGTTTAAGACAGATTTATTGAGCTGATGTTTAAGACAGATTTATTGAGCTGATGTTTAAGACAGATTTATTGAGCTGATGTTTAAGACAGATTTATTGAGCTGATGTTTAAGACAGATTTATTGAGCTGCTGTTTAAGACAGATTTATTGAGCTGCTGTTTAAGACAGATTTATTGAGCTGATGTTTAAGACAGATTCATTACTCTATTGTTTAAGACAGATTTATTGAGCTGCTGTTTAAGACAGATTTATTGAGCTGATGTTTAAGACAGATTCATTGAGCTGCTGTTTAAGACAGATTCATTACTCTATTGTTTAAGACAGATTTATTGAGCTGCTGTTTAAGACAGATTTATTGAGCTGCTGTTTAAGACAGATTCATTGAGCTGCTGTTTAAGACAGATTCATTGAGCTGATGTTTAAGACAGATTTATTGAGCTGCTGTTTAAGACAGATTCATTACTCTATTGTTTAAGACAGATTTATCACGCTATTGTTTAAGAAAGATTTCTAAGCTATTTTTAAAGACAGATTCATTACTCTATTGTTTAAGACAGATTTATCACGCTATTGTTTAAGAAAGATTTCTAAGCTATTTTTAAAGACAGATTTATTGCGCTATTGTTTAACACAGATTTATTGCGCTGCTGTTTAAGAAAGATTTCTAAGCTATTTTTAAAGACAGATTCATTACTCTATTGTTTAAGACAGATTTATCACGCTATTGTTTAAGAAAGATTTCTAAGCTATTTTTAAAGACAGATTCATTACTCTATTGTTTAAGACAGATTTATCACGCTATTGTTTAAGAAAGATTTCTAAGCTATTTTTAAAGACAGATTTATTACTCTATTGTTTAACACAGATTTATTGCGCTGCTGTTTAAGAAAGATTTCTAAGCTATTTTTAAAGACAGATTCATTACTCTATTGTTTAAGACAGATTTATCACGCTATTGTTTAAGAAAGATTTCTAAGCTATTTTTAAAGACAGATTTATTGCGCTATTGTTCAAGACGGATCTAAAGAGCTTTTGTTTAAGACAGATTCTTTGCTTTAATGTTTAAGACAGATTCATCGCGTTAATGTTTAAGACAGATTCATTGCGTTAATGTTTAAGACAGATTCATTGCGTTAATGTTTAAGACAGATTCTTTGCTTTAATGTTTAAGACAGATTCATTGCGTTAATGTTTAAGACAGAGTCATCACGCTACTGTTTAAGACAGATTTATTGAGCTATTGTTTTAGACAGGCTTATTGAGCTATTGTTTAAGATAGATTTATTGAGCTATTGTTTAAGACAGATTTATTGAGCTATTGTTTTAGACAGGCTTATTTGAGCTATTGTTTAAGATAGATTTATTGAGCTATTGTTTAAGATAGATTTATTGAGCTATTGTTTAAGATAGATTTTATTGAGCTATTGTTTTAGACAGATTTATTGAGCTATTGTTTAAGACAGATTTATTGAGCTATTGTTTAAGACAGATTTATCACGCTATTGTTTAAGACAGATTTATCACGCTATTGTTTAAGACAGATGTTATTGAGCTATTGTTTAAGACAGATTTATTGAGCTATTGTTTAAGACAGATTTATTGAGCTATTGTTTAAGACAGATTTATTGAGCTATTGTTTAAGACAGATTTATTGAGCTATTGTTTTAAGACAGATTTATTGAGCTATTGTTTAAGACAGATTTATTGAGCTATTGTTTAAGACAGATTCATTACTCTATTGTTTAAGACAGATTCATTACTCTATTGTTTAAGACAGATTTATTGAGCTATTGTTTAAGAAAGATTTATTACTCTATTGTTTAAGACAGATTTATTGAGCTATTGTTTTAAGACAGATTCATTACTCTATTGTTTAAGACAGATTTATTGAGCTATTGTTTAAGAAGATTTATTACTCTATTGTTTAAGACAGATTTATTCAGCTATTGTTTAAGAAAGATTTATTGAGCTATTGTTTAAGACAGATTCATTACTCTATTGTTTAAGACAGATTCATTACTCTATTGTTTAAGACAGATTTATTGAGCTATTGTTTAAGAAAGATTTATTGAGCTATTGTTTAAGAAAGATTTATTGAGCTATTGTTTAAGAAAGATTTATTGAGCTATTGTTTAAGACAGATTCATTACTCTATTGTTTAAGACAGATTTATTGAGCTATTGTTTAAGACAGATTCATTACTCTATTGTTTAAGACAGATTTATTGAGCTATTGTTTAAGAAAGATTTATTGAGCTATTGTTTAAGACAGATTCATTACTCTATTGTTTAAGACAGATTCATTACTCTATTGTTTAAGACAGATTTATTGAGCTATTGTTTAAGAAAGATTTATTACTCTATTGTTTAAGACAGATTTATTGAGCTATTGTTTAAGACAGATTTATTGAGCTATTGTTTAAGAAAGATTTATTGAGCTATTGTTTAAGAAAGATTTATTGAGCTATTGTTTAAGAAAGATTTATTGAGCTATTGTTTAAGACAGATTCATTACTCTATTGTTTAAGACAGATTTATTGAGCTATTGTTTAAGACAGATCTATCTCGCTATTTTTAAAGACAGATCTATCTCGCTATTGTTTAAGACAGATTTATTGAGCTATTGTTTAAGACAGATCTATCTCGCTATTGTTTAAGACAGATCTATCTCGCTATTGTTTAAGACAGATCTATCTCGCTATTGTTTAAGACAGATCTATCTCGCTATTGTTTAAGACAGATCTATCTCGCTATTGTTTAAGACAGATCTATCTCGCTATTGTTTAAGACAGATCTATCTCGCTATTGTTTAAGACAGATCTATCTCGCTATTGTTTAAGACAGATCTATTGAGCTATTGTTTAAGACAGATTTATTGAGCTATTGTTTAAGACAGATTTATTGAGCTATTGTTTAAGACAGATTCATTACTCTATTGTTTAAGACAGATTTATCACGCTATTGTTTAAGACAGATTTATTGAGCTATTGTTTAAGAAAGATTTCTAAGCTATTTTTAAAGACAGATTTATCACGCTATTGTTTAAGACAGATTTATTGAGCTATTGTTTAAGAAAGATTTCTAAGCTATTTTTAAAGACAGATTTATTGCGCTATTGTTCAAGACGGATCTAAAGAGCTTTTGTTTAAGACAGATTCATTGCGTTAATGTTTAAGACAGATTTATTGAGTTATTGTTTAAGACAGAGTTATTGAGTTATTGTTTAAGACAGAGTTATTGAGTTATTGTTTAGACAGAGTTATTGAGTTATTGTTTAAGACAGAGTTATTGAGTTATTGTTTAAGACAGAGTTTATTGAGTTATTGTTTAAGACAGATTTATTGAGTTATTGTTTAAGACAGAGTTATTGAGTTATTGTTTAAGACAGAGTTATTGAGTTATTGTTTAAGACAGAGTTATTGAGTTATTGTTTAAGACAGATTTATTGAGTTATTGTTTAAGACAGAGTTATTGAGTTATTGTTTAAGACAGAGTTATTGAGTTATTGTTTAAGACAGAGTTATTGAGTTATTGTTTAAGACAGAGTTATTGAGTTATTGTTTAAGACAGAGTTATTGAGTTATTGTTTAAGACAGAGTTATTGCGTTAATGTTTAAGACAGATTTATTGAGTTATTGTTTAAGACAGATTTATTGAGTTAATGTTTAAGACAGAGTTATTGCGTTAATGTTTAAGACAGATTCATCACGCTACTGTTTAAGACATTTATCGAGCTATTGTTTTAGACAGGCTTATTGAGCTATTGTTTAAGACAGATTCATAGTGCTATTACTTATAACGGATTTATCCAGCTATTGTTTAAGACAGATTCATAGTGCTATTACTTATAACGGATTTATCCAGCTATTGTTTAAGACAGATTCATAGTGCTATTACTTATAACGGATTTATCCAGCTATTGTTTAAGACAGATTCATAGTGCTATTACTTATAACGGATTTATCCAGCTATTGTTTAAGACAGATTCATAGTGCTATTACTTATAACGGATTTATCCAGCTATTGTTTAAGACAGATTCATAGTGCTATTACTTATAACGGATTTATCCAGCTATTGTTTAAGACAGATTTATTGAGCTATTGTTTAAGATCATTTCACCACACGGCAGATGCACATCAGAATAGCTGGCAAATTCGGCCAAGCTGAAACAGCATTCAAGAAGATGAAAAGCATTCTTACCAACAAATGCCCATCAATTAATATCAGGAAGAGAGTTCTGGAATGTTAGATAGAACCAATACTGTTGTACGGTTGTTAGGCGCGGACAGTCAACAAGCAAAGCCAGAACAAGATTGAGGCAGCCGAGATGTGGTTTCTAAGAAGAATGTTGAGAGTTCCATGGACAGCAAAGAAAACAAACGAGACAGTCTTGATGGAGGCAGACACAAGTAGATCACTCATAAGGAAGATTAGGAAAAGACAGGCAACATCTATAGGCCATTTTATGAGGAAAGGGGAACTGGAGCACCTGGTCACAATGGGAAGGCTGGAGGGGAAGAGAGCACGAGGTAGACCCAGGGAGAAAATACTAGACGAACTTGCAGGGTGGCTGAAGACAAGGAGGGTGTAAGAGATGCTTGAGGCACAAGAGACAAAGACAGATGGAAATCCATAATCGCCAATGCCATGCGGCAAGGCACCTGATGATGATGATGATTGTTCAAGACAGATTTATTGTGCTTTTGTTTAAGACAGATCCATCGTGCTCAAGTGAGTCCATATGCTCTCCATCCAAATCTGCCAGCAATTTTCTGGGAGATTACCTAAGCCTGCGCAACACTCTATGCGCTGGCAAAGTCTTGAAATGGGAAGGGGGAAGGAGGGGAGAGATGGGATCTATGAAACAGCAGGCTGACACCACCGGAATGATGGAAACAAAAAGACTGGCAGCCAGACAGGCCACTCTTTCATGTTGTGGGTT